>SZWC01022854.1:9307-30708 GCA_023375785.1 Penium margaritaceum
TGGTCAGAAACACAATGGTCAGAAACACAGTGGTCAGGAACACACTGGTCAGAAACACAGTGGACAAAAACACAATGGTCAGCAATATACTCGTAAGAAAAACACTGGTCAGAAACACAGTGGTCATAAATACAGTGGTCAGAAACACACTGGTCAGTAACACAGTGGTCAGAAACACATTGGTCAGAAATACACTGGTCAGAGACACAGTGGTCAGAAACAAATTTGTCGGAAACACACTGGTCAGAAATACAGTGGTCAGAAACACACTGGTCAGAAACACGCTGGTCAGGACCACAGAAGTCAAGAACACGGTGGTCAGAAACAGAGTGGTTGGAAACACAGTGGTCAGAAACACACTCGTCAGAAACACACTGGTCAGAAACACAGTGGTCAGAAACACAGCGGTCAGAAACACACTTTTCATAAACACACTGGTCAGAAACATAGTGGTCAGATACACCGTGGTCAGAAATACAGTGGTTAGAGACATACAGGTCAGAAACACATTGGTAAGAAACACAGCGGTCATAAACACAGTGGTCAGACTCACAGTGGTAAGAACACACTGGTCAGGAACATAGTGGTCGGAGACACACTGGTCAGAAACACAGTGGTCAGAAACACACTGGTAAGAAACACACTGGTCAGAACACAGTGGTCAGAAACACATTGGTCAGAAACACAATGGTCAGAAACACGTTGGTCGGAAACACTCTGGTCAGAAACACAGTAGACAGAAACAACGTGGTCAGCGATACACTGGTGAGAAACACAGTGGTCAGAGACACACTCGTCAGAAACACAGTGGTCAGAAACATACAGGTCAGTAACACAGTGGTCAGAAACACATTGGTAAAAAACACAGTGGTCAGAAACACATTGGTCACAAATGCAGTGTTTAGAAACACACTGGTCAGGCATACAACGGACAGAAACACAGTGGTCAGAAACACACTGTTCGGAAACGCACTGGTCAGAAACACGCTCGTCAGAAACACAATGGTCAGAAACACAGTGGTCTGAAACACAGTGGTTGGAAACACAATGGTATGAAACACACTGGTCAGACACACAGTGGAGAGAAATACAGTTCTCAGCAGCAAACTGGTCAGAAACACAGTGGTCAGAGACATGCTAGTCAGAAACACACTGGTCAGAGACATAGTGGTCACAACCACTGTGGTCAGAAAAACAGTGGTCAGGGACATTGTGGTCAGAAACACAATGGTCAGAAACACAGTTGTCACAAACACACTGCTCAGAAACGCACTAGTCAGAGACACACTCGTCAGAAACACGGTGGTCGGAAACACAGTGGTCAGAAACACAGTGGTCAGAAGCACACTGGTCAGAAACACAGTGGTCAGGAAGACGCTGGTCGGAACCAGAGTGGTCAGAAGCACACTGGTCAGAAACACAGTGGTCAGAAACACAGTGGTCAGACACACACAGGTCAGAAAAACACTGGTAAGAAACACACTGGTTAGAAACACACTGGTTAGAAAAACAGTGGTCAGAAGCACACTGGTCTGAAACAGACTGTTCAGAAACACACTGGTCCGAATTACACTGGTCAGAAACACAGTGTTCAGAAACACAGTGGTCGGAAACACACTGGTCAGAAACAGACTGGTCCAAAACACAGTGGTCAGAAACACAGTGGTCAGAAACACACTGGTCAGAAGCACAGTGGTCAGAAAAACACTGGTCAGAGACACAGTGGTCAGAAACACACTGGTCAGAAGAATAGTGGTCAGAAACAAAGTGGTCATAAGCACAGTGGTCAGAAACACAGTGGTTTGAAACACACTGGTTAGAAACACAGTGGTCAGGAACACACTGGTCGGAAAGACAGTGGTCATAAACACACAGGTCAGAAACACAGTGGTCAGAAACACAGTGGTAAAAAACACAGTGGTCAGAAACACGTTGGTCAGAAACGCAGGTTTCAGAAACACACTTGTCTGGCATACAACGGACAGAAACACAGTGGTCAGAAACACAATGTTCGGAAACGCACTGGTCAGAGACACGCTCGTCAGAAAGACAATGGTCAGAAACACAGTGGTCTGAAACACAGTGGTCGGAAACACGGTGGTATGAAACACACTGGTCAGAAACACAGTGGAGAGAAACACAGTTCTCAGCAGCAAACTGGTCAGAAACACAGTGGTCGGAGACATGCTGGTCAGAAACACACTGGTCAGAGACATAGTGGTCATAAACACAGTGGTCAGAAAAACAGTGGTCAGAGACACAGTGGTCAGAAACACAATGGTCAGAAACACAGTTGTCACAAACACACTGCTCAGAAACGCACTGGTCAGAGACACACTCGTCAGAAACACGGTGGTCAGAAACACAGTGGTCAGAAACACACTCGTCAGAAACACAGTGGTCAGAAACACACTCGTCAGAAACACAGTGGTCAGAAACACACTCGTCAGAAACACAGTGGTCAGAAACACACTCGTCAGAAACACAGTGGTCAGAAACACACTCGTCAGAAACACAGTGGTCAGAAACACACTCGTCAGAAACACAGTGGTCAGAAACACACTCGTCAGAAACACAGTGGTCAGAAACACACTCGTCAGAAACACAGTGGTCAGAAACACACTCGTCAGAAACACAGTGGTCAGAAACACACTGGTCAGAAACACACTGGTCAGAAACACAGTGGTCAGAAAAACAGTGGTCAGAGACACAGTGGTCAGAAACACAATGGTCAGAAACACAGTTGTCACAAACACACTGCTCAGAAACGCACTGGTCAGAGACACACTCGTCAGAAACACGGTGGTCGGAAACAAAGTGGTCAGAAACACAGTGGTCAGAAACACACTGGTCAGAAACACAGTGGTCAGGAAGACGCTGGTCGGAACCAGAATGGTCAGAAGCACACTGGTCAGAAACATAGTGGTCAGAAACACAGTGGTCAGACACACACAGGTCAGAAACACAGTGGTCAGAAACACACTGGTTAGAAACACACTGGTCAGAAATACAGTGGTCAGAAACATTCTGGTCTGAAACACACTGGTCAGAAACACACTGGTCAGAAACACACTGGTCAGAAAAACAGTAGTCAGAAACACAGTGGTCGGAAACACACTGGTCAGAAACAGACTAGTTTGTAACACAGTGGTCAGAAACACAGTGGTCAGAAACACACTGGTCAGAAGCACAGTGGTCAGAAACACACTGGTCAGAGACACAGTGGTCAGAAACACACTGGTCAAGAAAAACGTGGTCAGAAACAAAGTGGTCATAAGCACAGTGGTCAGAAACACAGTGGTTTGAAACACACTGGTCAGAAACACAGTGGTCAGAAACACACTGGTCGGAAAGACAGTGGTCACAAAGACACAGGTCAGAAACTCAGTGGTCAGAAACACAGTGGTAAAAAACACAGTGGTCAGAAACACATTGGTCAGAAACGCAGTGTTCAGAAACACACTGGTCAGGCATACAACGGACAGGAACACAGTGGTCAGAAACACAATGTTCGGAAACGCACTGGTCAAAGACACGCTCGTCAGAAACACAATGGTCAGAAACACAGTGGTTTGAAACACAGTGGTCAGAAACACAGTGGTATGAAACACATTGGTCAGAAACACAGTGGAGAGAAACACAGTTCTCAGCAGCAAACTGGTCGGAAACACAGTGTTCAGAGACATGCTGGTCAGAAACACACTGGTCAGAGACATACTGGTCATAGACACAGTGGTCAGAAAAACAGTGGTCAGAGACACAGTGGTCAGAAACACAATGGTCAGAAACACAGTTGTCACAAACACACTGCTCAGAAACGCACTGGTCAGAGACACACTCGTCAGAAACACGGTGGTCGGAAACACAGTGGTCAGAAACACAGTGGTCAGAAACACAGTGATCAGAAACACAGTGGTCAGAAACACAGTGGTCAGAAACACAGTGGTCAGAAACACAGTGGTCAGAAACACAATGGTCAGAAACACAGTTGTCACAAACACACTGCTCAGAAACGCACTGGTCAGAGACACACTCGTCAGAAACACGGTGGTCGGAAACACAGTGGTCAGAAACACAGTGGTCAGAAACACACTGGTCAGAAACACGGTAGTCAGGAAGACGCTGGTCGGAACCAAAGTGGTCAGAAGCACACTGGTCAGAAACATAGTGGTCAAAAACACAGTGGTCAGACACACACATGTCAGAAACACAGTGGTCAGAAACTTACTGGTTAGAAACACACTGGTCAGAAATACAGTGGTCAGAAACACACTGGTCTGAAACACACTGGTCAGAAACACACTGGTCAGAAACACACTGGTCAGAAACACAGTGGTCAGAAACACAGTGGTCGGAAACACACAGGTCAGAAACAGACTGGTCCGAAACAAAGTGGTCAGAAACACAGTGGTCAGAAACACACTGGTCAGAAGCACAGTGGTCAGAAACACACTGGTCAGAGACACAGTGGTCAGAAACACACTGGTCAGGAAAATAGTGGTCAGAAACAAAGTGGTCATAAGCACAGTGGTCAGAAACACAGTGGTTTGAAAAACCCTGGTCAGAAACACAGTGGTCAGAAACACACTGGTCGGAAAGACAGTGGTCAACAACACACAGGTGTGAAACACAGTGGTCAGAAACACAGTGGTGAAAAACACAGTGGTCAGAAACACATTGGTCAGAAACGCAGTGTTCAGAAACACACTGGTCAGGCATACAACGGACAGAAACACAGTGGTCAGAAACACAATGTTCGGAAACGCACTGGTCAGAAACACGCTCGTCAGAAACACAATGGTCAGAAACACAGTGGTCTGAAACACAGTGGTCGGAAACACAGTGGTATGAAACACACTGGTCAGAAACACAGTGGAGAGAAACATAGTTCTCAGCAGCAAACTGGTCAGAAACACAGTGGTCAGAGACATGCTAATCAGAAACACACTGGTCAGAGACATAGTGGTCATAAACACAGTGGTCAGAAAAACAGTGGTTAGAGACACTGTGGTCAGAAACACAATGGTCAGAAACAGAGTTGTCACAAACACACTGCTCAGAAACGCACTGGTCAGAGACACACTCGTCAGAAACACGGTGGTCGGAAACACAGTGGTCAGAAACACAGTGGTCAGAAACACACTGGTCAGAAACACAGTGGTGAGAAAGACGCTGGTCAGAACCAGAGTAGTCAGAAGCATGCTGGTCAGAAACATATTGGTCAGAAACATAGTGGTCAGACACACACAGGTCAGAAACACAGTGGTCAGAAACACACTGGTTAAAAACACACTCGTCAGAAATACAGTGGTCAGAGACACACTAGTCTGAAACACACTGGTCAGAAACACACTGGTCAGAAACACGCTGGTCAGAAACACTGTGGTCAGAAACACAATGGTCGGAAACATACTGGTCAGAAACAGACTGGTCCGAAACACAGTGGTCAGAAAAACAGTGGTGAAAAACACACTGGTCAGAAGCACAGTGGTCAGAAACACACTGGTCAGAGACACAGTGGTCAGAAACACACTGGTCAGGAAAATAGTGGTCAGAAACACAGTGGTCATAAACACAGTGGTCAGAAGCACAGTGGTTTGAAACACACTGGTCAGAAACACAGTGGTCAGAAACACCCTGGTCAGAAACACAGTGGTAAGAAACACACTGGTCAGAAACACACTGGTCAGAAACACAGTGGTCAGAAACACACTGGTCAGGAAAATAGTGGTCAGAAACACAGTGGTCATAAACACAGTGGTCAGAAGCACAGTGGTTTGAAACACACTGGTCAGAAACACAGTGGTCAGAAACACACTGGTCAGAAAGACAGTGGTCAGAAACACACTGTTAAGAAACACACTGGACAGAACACAGTGGTCAGAAACACAGTGGTCAGAAACACCCTGGTCAGAAACACAGTGGTAAGAAACACACTGGTCAGAAAGACAGTGGTCAGAGTCACACTGGTCAGAAACATAGTGGTCAGAAACACAGTGGTCAGAAACACACTGGTCATAAACACACTGGTCACAAACACAGCGGTCAGAAACACGGCGGTCAGAAACACAGTGGTCCGGAACACGCCGGTCAGAAACAAACTGGTCAGAAACACAGTGTACATAAACACAGTGGTCAGAAATACACTGGTCAGAAACACAGTGGTCATAAACACAGTGGTCAGAAACACACTGGTCAGAAACAAAGTGGTCAGAAACTCACTGGTCATAAACACAGTGGTCAGAAACACACTGGTCAGAAACACACTGGTCAGAAACACACTGGTCAGAAACACAGTGGTCAGAAACACACCGGTCAGAAACACAGTATTTGGCAACATAGGGGGCATAGACACAGTGGTCAGAAACACAATGGTCATAAACACACTGGTCAGAAACACAGTGGTCAGAAACTCACTGGTCATAAACACAGTGGTCAGAAACACACTGGTCAGAAGCACAGTGGTCAGAAACACACTGGTCAGAGACACAGTGGTCAGAAACACACTGGTCAGGAAAATAGTGGTCAGAAACACAGTGGTCATAAACACAGTGGCCAGAAACACACTGGTCAGAAACAAAGTGGTCAGAAACTCACTGGTCATAAACACAGTGGTCAGAAACACACTGGTCAGAAGCACAGTGGTCAGAAACACACTGGTCAGAGACACAGTGGTCAGAAACACACTGGTCAGGAAAATAGTGGTCAGAAACACAGTGGTCATAAACACAGTGGCCAGAAACACACTGGTCAGAAACAAAGTGGTCAGAAACTCACTGGTCATAAACACAGTGGTCAGAAACACACTGGTCAGAAGCACAGTGGTCAGAAACACACTGGTCAGAGACACAGTGGTCAGAAACACACTGGTCAGGAAAATAGTGGTCAGAAACACAGTGGTCATAAACACAGTGGCCAGAAACACACTGGTCAGAAACAAAGTGGTCAGAAACTCACTGGTCATAAACACAGTGGTCAGAAACACACTGGTCAGAAGCACAGTGGTCAGAAACACACTGGTCAGAGACACAGTGGTCAGAAACACACTGGTCAGGAAAATAGTGGTCAGAAACACAGTGGTCATAAACACAGTGGCCAGAAACACACTGGTCAGAAACAAAGTGGTCAGAAACTCACTGGTCATAAACACAGTGGTCAGAAACACACTGGTCAGAAGCACAGTGGTCAGAAAAACACTGGTCAGAAACACAGTGGTCAGAAACACAGTGGTCAGAAACACACTGGTCATAAACACAGTGGTCAGAAACACACTGGTCAGAAACACACTGGTCAGAAACACACTGGTCAGAAACACAGTGGTCAGAAACACACCGGTCAGAAACACAGTATTTGGCAACATAGGGGGCATAGACACAGTGGTCAGAAACACAATGGTCATAAACACACTGGTCAGAAACACAGTGGTCAGAAACACACTGGTCGAAAACACAGTGGTCAGAAACATGCTGGTTAAAACACACTTGGAAGAACACAGTGGTCTGAAACACATTGGTCAGAAACACGATGGTCAGAAACACAGTGGTCTGAAACACACTGGTCAGAAACACAGTGGACAGAAACACACTGGTCGGAAACACAGTGGTCAGAAATACGCTGGTGAAAAACACACTGGTCTGAACACAGTTGTCTGAAACACATTTGACAGAAACACACTGGTCATAAACACAGTGGTCAGAAATACAGTGGTCAGAAACCGACTGGTCCGAAACACAGTGGTCATAAACACACTGGTCAGAAACACAATCGTCAGACATACAGTGGTAAGAAACACAGTGGTCAAAAACACGCTGGTCAGTAACACAGTGGTCAGAAACCCAGTGGTTGGAAACAAACTGGTCAGAAACACAGTGGTCAGAAACACACTTGTCAGAAACACACTGGTCAGAAATACAGTGGTCAGAAACACACTGGTCAGAAACACACTGGTCAGGAACACAGAGGTCATTAACACAGTTGTCAGAAACACAGTGGCTAGAAACACAGTGTTCAGAAACACACTGGTCAGAAACACAGTGGACATAAACACATTGGTCAGAATCACAGTGGTAAAAAACACACTAGTCAGAGACACAGTGACCGGAAACACAATGGTTGGAAACACATTGGTCAGAAACACACTGGTAAGAAACACACTGGTCAGAAACACAGTGGTCAGAAACACACTGCTCAGAAACGCACTGCGCAGGAGACACGCGCGTCAGAAACACAGTGGTCAGAAACACAGTGGTCTGAAACACCGTGGTCAGTAACACATTGGTCAGAAAAACACTGGACAGATACACAGTGGACAGAAACACAGTGGTCAGCAACACACTGGTCAGAAACACAGGGGTCAGAGTCATGCTGGTCAGAAACACACCGGTCAGAAACATTGTGGTCAGAAACACAGTGGTCAGAAAAACAGTGGTCAGAAACACACTGGTCAGAAACACAGTGGTTGGAAACACACTGGTCGGAAACACAGTGGTCAGAAACACACTGGTCAGAAACACAGTGGACAGAAACACCGTGGTCAGCAACACCGTGTTTCTGACCACCGTGTTTAGAAACACGGTGGTCGGAGACACACTGGTCAGAAACACAGTGGTCAGAAACACAGTGGTCAGAAACACATTGGTCAGAAACACAGTGGTCAAAAACAGAGTGGTCTGAAACACACTGTTCAGAAACACAGTGTTCAGAAACACACTGGTCAGACACAAAATGGTCAGAAACATAGTTGTCAGAAACACACTGCTCAGAGACGCACTGGCCAGAGACACGCTCGTCACAAACACAGTGGTCAGAAACACAGTGGTCTGAAACACAGTGGTCAGAAACAAAGTGGTCAGAAAAACGCTGGTCAGAAACACAGTGGACAGAAATACAGTGGTCAGCAATACACTGGTCAGAAACACAGTGGCCAGAGACATGCTGGTCAGAAACACACTGATCAGAAACACAGTGGTCAGAAACACAGTGGTCAGAAAAACAATGGTCAGAAACACATTGGTCATAAACACAATGGTCAGAAACACAGTTGTCAGAAACACACTGCTCGGAAACGCACTGGTCAGAGACACGCTCGTCAGAAACATGGTGGTCATAAACACAGTGGTCAGAAACACACTGCTCGGAAACGCACTGGTCAGAGACACGCTCGTCAGAAACATGGTGGTCATAAACACAGTGGTCAGAAACACAGTGGTCAGAAACACACTGGTCAGAAACACACTGGTCAGAAACACGCTGGTCGGAACCACAGTGGTCAGAAGCACACTGGTCAGAAACACAGTGGTAAAAAACACGGTGGTCAGAAACACACTGGTTAGGAACACACTGGTAAGAAATACAGTCGTCAGAAACACACTGGTCTGAAACTCAGTGGTCAGAAACACAGAGGTCAGCAACACAGTGGTCAGAAACACACTGGTCAGAAACACATTGGTCAGAAACACAGTGGTCAGAAACACACTGGTCAAAAACAGACTAGTTAGAAACACATTGGTCAGAAACACACTGGTCAGAAACACACTGGTCAGAAACACATTGGTCAGAAACACACTGGTCAGAAACACAATGGTCAGAAACACACAGGTCAGAAAAACAGTGGTCAGAAACACAGTGGTCATAAACACAGTGGTCATAAACACTGTGGTCAGAAACACACTGGTCAGAAACACAGTGGTCCGAAACACACTGGTCGGAAACTCAATTGTCAGAAACACACTGTTAAGAAACACACTGGACAGAACACAGTGCTCAGAAACACAGTGCTCAGAAACACACTGGTCAGGAACACAGTGGTAATAAACACACTCGTCAGACACACAGTGGTCAAAAACACAGTGGTCAGAAACACACTGGTCATAAACACACTGGTCAGAAACACAGCGGTCAAAAACACGGCGGTCAGAAACACAGTGGTGAGGAACACGCTGGTCAGAAACAAACTGGTCAGAAACACAATGTTCAGAAACACAATGGTCAGAAACACAGTGGTCAGAAACACACTGGTAAGAAACACAGTGGTCAGAAACACAGTGGTCATAAACATATTGGTCAGAAACACACTGGTCAGAAATACACTGGTTCGAATCACACTGCTCAGAAACACAGTGGTCAGAAACACACTGGTCAGAAACACAGTGGTCATAAACACACTGGTCAAACACACTGTGGTCAGAACTACAGTGGTCGGAAACACACTGGTCATAAACACACTGGTCAAAAACACAGTGGTCAGAAACACAGTGGTCAGAAACACAGTGGTCAAAAACACAGTGGTCAGAACAGCACTGGTCAGAAACACAGTGGGCAGAAACCCAGTGGTCAGCAACACACTGGTCAGGAATACAGTGGTCAGAGACTCACTGGTCAGAAACACACTGGTCAGAAACACACTAGACAGAAACACACTGGTCAGAAACACAGTGTTCAGAAGCACACTAGTCAGAAGCACACTGGTCAGAAATACAGTGGTCAGAAACACACTGGTCAGAAATACACTAGTCAGACACACACTCGTCAGAAAAACACTGGTCATAAACACAGTGGTCAGAAATACAGTGGTCAGAAACACACTGGTCAGAAATACACTAGTCAGACACACACTCGTCAGAAAAACACTGGTCATAAACACAGTGGTCAGAAATACAGTGGTCAGAAACACACTGGTCAGAAATACACTAGTCAGACACACACTCGTCAGAAAAACACTGGTCATAAACACAGTGGTCAGAAATACAGTGGTCAGAAACACACTGGTCAGAAATACACTAGTCAGACACACACTCGTCAGAAAAACACTGGTCATAAACACAGTGGTCAGAAATACAGTGGTCAGAAACACACTGGTCAGAAATACACTGGTCATAAACACACTGGTCAAAAACACAGTGGTCAGAAACACACTGGTCAGAAACACAGTGTTCAGAAACACACTGGTCAGACACACAATGGTTAGAAACACAGTGGTCCGAAACACAGTGGTAAGAGACACACTTGTCAGAAACACAGTGGTCAGAAACACAGTGGTCAGAAACACGGCGGTGAAAAACACACTGGTCAGAAACACAATGGACAGAAACACAGTGGTCAGAAACACAGCGTTTTGAAGCACACTGGTAAGAAACACAGTGTTCAGAAACACAGTGGTCAGAAACACACTGGTCAGAAACACAGTGGACAGAAAGACACTGGTCAGAAACACAGTGGTCATAAACACAGTGGTCACAAACACATAGGTCACAAAGACAGTGGTCAGAAACACACTGGTCAGAAACACAGTGGTCATAAACACACTGGTCAGAAACACATTGGTCAGAAATACAGTGGTCAGAAATACAATGGTCAGAAACACACTGGTCAAGAACACAGTGGTAAGACACACAGTGGTCAGAAACAAACTGGTCAGAAACACAGTGGTCAGAAACACAGTGGTCAGAAACACACTGGTCCGAATAACAGTGGTCAGAAACACACTGTTCAGAAACACACTGGTCAGAAACACAGTGGTCACAAACACACTGTTCAGAAACACACTGGCCAGAAACACACGGATCAAAAACACAGTGGTCAGAAACACTCTGGTTTGAAACACACTGTTCAGAAACACACTGGTCAGAAACACACTGGTCAGAAATACAGTGGTCATATACACAGTGGTCAGAAACACACTGGTCAGGAACACACTGGTCAGGAACACAGTGGTCAGAAACACAGTGGTCAGAAGCACACTGATCAGAAACACAGTGGCCAGAAACACACTGGTCAGAACACAGTTGTCATAAACACACTGGTCAGAATACAGTGGTCAGAAACACACTGGTCAGAAACACATTGGACAGAGACACAGTGGTCCGAAACACACTGGTCAGAAACACAGTGGTCAGAAACACGCTGATCAGAAACACAGTGGTCGTAAACACACTGGTCAGAAACACACTGGTCAGAAACACACTGGTCAGAAACACACTGGTCAGAATCACAGTAGTCAGAAACACAGTGGTCATAAACAAAGTGGTCAGAAACGCACTGGTCAGAAACACGCTGTTCAGAAATGGAGTGGTCAGAAATACAGTGGTCGGAAAGACACTAGTCAGAGACACAGTGGTCAGAAACACACTGGTAAACAATACAGTGGTTAGAAACTACTGGTCAGAAACACACTTGTTAGAAACATACTAGTCAGATACACACTGGTCAGAAACACTGAGGTCAGAAACACAGTGTTCAGAAACACTGGTCAGAAACACACCGGTCAGAAACACACTGGTCAGAAACACACTGGTCAGAAACACAGTGGTCGGAAACACAGTGGTCAGAAACACGCTGGTCAGAAACACACTGGTCAGAAACACACTGGTCAGAAACACGGTCGTCATAAACACAGTGGTCAGAAACACGGTAATCAGGAACAGAGTGTTAGCAGCACAGTGGTCAGAAACACACTGGTCCAAAACACACTGGTCAAAAACACACTGGTCATTAACACACTGTTCAGAAACATGATGGTCAGAAACACAGTGGTCAGAAACACACTGGTCAGAAAAAAAGTGGTCAGAAACACAGTGGTCATAAACACAATGGTCAGAAACACAGTGGACAGAAACACAGTGGCAAAGAACACAGTGGTCAGAAACACAGTGATCAGAAACACAGTGGTAAGAAACACAGTGGTCATAAACACAATGGTCAGAAACACAGTGGACAGAAACACAGTGGCAAAGAACACAGTGGTCAGAAACACAGTGATCAGAAACACAGTGGTAAGAAACACAGTGGTCAGAAGCACATTCGTCAGAAACACAGTGGTCAGAAACACGGTGTTCATAAACACAGTGGTCAGAAACACACTGGTCAGAGGCAAACTGGTCAGACATACACTGCTCAGAAACGCACTGGTCAGATACACACTCGTCAGAACACGGTGGTCGGAAACACACTGGTCAGAAACACAGTGGTCAGAAACACACTGGTCAGGAACACAGTGGTCAGAAACACAGTGGTCGGAACACATTGGTCAGAAACAGACTGGTCCGAAACACAGTGGTCAGAAACACAGTGGTCAGAAACACACTGGTCAGAAGCACAGTGGTCAGAAACACACTGGTCAGAGACACAGTGGTCAGAAACACACTGGTCAGGAGAATAGTGGTCAGAAACACAGTGGTCAGAAACACACTGGTCAGGAGAATAGTGGTCAGAAACAAAGTGGTCATAAGCACAGTGGTCAGAAACACAGTGGTTTGAAACACACTGGTCAGAAACACAGTGGTCAGAAACACACTGCTCGGAAAGACAGTGGTCATAAACACACAGGTCAGAAACACAGTGGTCAAAAACACAGTGAAAAAAAACACAGTGGTCAGAAACACATTGGTCAGAAACGCAGGTTTCAGAAACACACTGGTCAGGCATACAACGGACAGAAACACAGTGGTCAGAAACACAATGTTCGGAAACGCACTGGTCAGAGACACGATCGTCAGAAACACAATGGTCAGAAACACAGTGGTCTAGACACAGTGGTCGGAAACACAGTGGTATGAAACACACTGGTCAGAAACACAGTGCAGAGAAACACAGTTCTCAGCAGCAACTGGTCAGAAACACAGTGGTCAGACACATACTGGTCAGATGCACACTGGTCAGAAACATAGTGGTCATAAACACACTGGTCAGAAAAACAGTGGTCAGAGACACAGTGGTCAGAAACACAATGGTCAGAAACACAGTTGTCACAAACACACTGCTCAGAAACGCACTGGTCAGAGACACACTCGTCAGAAACACGGTGGTCGGAAACACAGTGGTTAGAAACACAGTGGTCAGAAACACACTGGTCAGAAACACAGTGGTCAGAGACACAGTGGTCAGAAACACAATGGTCAGAAACACAGTTGTCACAAACACACTGCTCAGAAACGCACTGGTCAGAGACACACTCGTCAGAAACACGGTGGTCGGAAACACAGTGGTTAGAAACACAGTGGTCAGAAACACACTGGTCAGAAACACAGTGGTCAGGAAGACGCTGGTCGGAACCAGAGTGGTCAGAAGCACACTGGTCAGAAACATGGTGGTCAGAAACACAGTGGTCAGACACACACAGGTAAAAAACACAGTGGTCAGAAACACACTGGTTAGAAACACACTGGTGAGAAACACAGTAGTCAGAAACACACTGGTCTGAAACACACTGGTCAGAAACACACTGGTCAGAAACACACTGGTCAGAAAAACAGTGGTCAGAAACACAGTGGTCGGAAACACACTGGTCAGAAACAGACTGGTCTGAAACACAGTGGTCAGAAACACAGTGGTCAGAAACACACTGGTCAGAAGCACAGTGGTCAGAAACACACTGGTCAGAGACACAGTGGTCAGAAACACAATGGTCAGGAAAAAAGTGGTCAGAAACAAAGTGGTCATAAGCACAGTGGTCAGAAACACAGTGGTTTGAAACACACTGGTCAGAAACACAGTGGTCAGAAACACACTGGTCGGAAAGACAGTGGTCATAAACACACAGGTCAGAAACACAGTGGTCAGAAACACAATGGTAAAAAACACAGTGGTCAGAAACACATTGGTCAGAAACGCAGTGTTCAGAAACACACTGGTCAGGCAAACAGACAGAAACACAGTGGTCACAAACACAATGTTCGGAAACGCACTGGTCAGAGACACGCTCGTCAGAAACACAATGGTCAGAAACACAGTGGTCTGAAACACAGTGGTCGGAAACACATTGGTATGAAACACACTTGTCAGAAACACAGTGGAGAGAAACACAGTTCTCAGCAGCAAACTGGTCAGAAACACAGTGGTCAAAGACATGCTGGTCAGAAACACACTGGTCAGAGACATAGTGGTCATAAACACAGTGGTCAGAAAAACAGTGGTCAGAGACACAGTGGTCAGAAACACAATGGTCAGAAACATAGTTGTCACAAACACACTGCTCAGAAACACACTGGTCAGAGACACACTCGTCAGAAACACGGTGGTCGGAAACACAGTGGTCAGAAACACAGTGGTCAGTAACACAGTGGTCAGAAACACGGTAGTCAGGAAGACGCTGGTCGGAACCAGAGTGGTCAGAAGCACACTGGTCAGAAACATAGTGGTCAGAAACACAGTGGTCAGACACACACAGGTCAGAAACACAATGGTCAGGAACACACTGGTTAGAAACACACTGGTCAGAAATACAGTGGTCAGAAACACACTGGTCTGAAACACACTGGTCAGAAACACACTTGCAGAAACACTCTGGTCAGAAACACTGTGGTCAGAAACACAGTCGTCGGAAACATACTGGTCAGAAACAGACTGGTCCGAAACACAGTGGTCAGAGACACAGTGGTCAGAAACACACTGGTCAGAAGCACAGTGGTCAAAAACACACTAGTCAGAGACACAGTGGTAAAAAACACACTGTTAAGAAACACACTGGACAGAACACAGTGGTCAGAAACACAGTGGTCAGAAACACACTGGTCAGAAACACAGTGGTAAGAAACACACTGGTCAGAAAGACAGTGGTCAGAAACACGCTGGTCAGAAATACAGTGGTCAGAAACACACTGGTCAGAAGCACAGTGGTCAAAAACACACTAGTCAGAGACACAGTGGTAAAAAACACACTGTTAAGAAACACACTGGACAGAACACAGTGGTCAGAAACACAGTGGTCAGAAACACACTGGTCAGAAACACAGTGGTAAGAAACACACTGGTCAGAAAGACAGTGGTCAGAAACACGCTGGTCAGAAATACAGTGGTCAGCGTCACACTGGTCAGAAACATAGTGGTCAGAAACACAGTGGTCAGAAACACACTGGTCATAATCACACTGGTCAGAAACACAGCGGTCAGAAACACAGCGGTCAGAAACACAGTGGTCCGGAACACGCTGGTCAGAAACAAACTGGTCAGAAACACAGTGTACAGAAACACAGTGGTCAGAAATACACTTGTCAGAAACACAGTGGTCATAAACACAGTGGTCAGAAACGCACTGGTCAGAAACAAAGTGGTCACAAACTCACTGGTCATAAACACAGTGGTCAGAAACACACTGGTCAGAAACACACTGGTCAGAAACACACTGGTCAGAAACACAGTGGTCAGAAACACACTGGTCGAAAACACAGTGGTCAGAAACACCCTGGTTAAAACACACTTGTAAGAACACAGTGGTCTGAAACACATTGGTCAGAAACACGATGGTCAGAAACACAGTGGTCTGAAACACACTGGTCAGAAACACAGTGGACAGAAACACACTGGTCGAAAACACAGTGGTCAGAAATACGCTGGTAAAAATCACACTGGTCTGAACACAGTTGTCTGAAACACATTTGAAAGAAACACACTGGTCAGAAACACAGTGGTAAAAAACACACTGGTCAGAAACACACTGGTCAGACATACAGTGGTAAGAAACACAGTGGTCAGAAACACGCTGGTCAGTAACACAGTGGTCAGAAACCCAGTGGTCGGAAACAAACTGGTCAGAAACACAGTGGTCAGAAACACACTTGTCAGAAACACACTGGTCAGAAATACAGTGGTCAGAAACACACTGGTCAGAAACACACTGGACAGGAACACAGAGGTCATTAACACAGTGGTCAGAAACACACTTGTCAGAAACACACTGGTCAGAAATACAGTGGTCAGAAACACACTGGTCAGAAACACACTGGACAGGAACACAGAGGTCATTAACACAGTGGTCAGAAGCACACTGGTCAGAAACACAGTGGCCAGAAACACACTGGTAAGAACACTGTGGTCATAAACACACTGGTCAGAACACAGTGGTCAGAAACACACTGGTCAGAAACACATTGGACAGAGACACAGTGGTCCGAAACACACTGGTCAGAAACACAGTGGTCAGAAACACACTGATCAGAAACACAGTGGTCGTAAACACACTGGTCAGAAACACACTGGTCAGAAACACACTGGTCAGAAACACACTGGTCAGAATCACAGTGGTCAGAAACACAGTGGTCAGAAACAAAGTGGTCAGAAACGCACTGGTCAGAAACACGCTGGTCAGAAATGCAGTGGTCAGAAATACAGTGGTCAGAAACACACTAGTCAGAAATACAGTGGTCAGAAACACACTGGTCAACAACACAGTGGTTATGAACTACTGGTCAGAAACACACTTGTCAGAAACACACTAGTCAGATACACACTGGTCAGAAACACTGAGGTCAAAAACACAGTGGTCAGAAACACTGGTCAGAAACACACCGGTCAGAAACACACTGGTCAGAAACACACTGGTCAGAAACACAGTGGTCGGAAACACAGTGGTCAGAAACACGCTGGTCAGAAACACAGGAGTCCGAAACACAGTGGTTAGAAACACTGTGGTCAGAAACACGCTGGTCGGAAACACACTGGTCAGAAAAACTCTGGTCAGAAACATAGTTGTCAGAAACACACTGGTGGGAAACACAGTGGTCAGAAACACAGTGGTCAGAAGCACACTGGTCAGAAACACAGTGGTCAGAAACACACTGGTCAGAAACACACCGGTCAGAAACACGGTGGTCATAAACACAGTGGTCAGAAACACGGTGATCTGGAGCACAGTGGTCAGTAGCACAGTGGTCAGAAACACACTGGTCCGAAACACACTGGTCAAAAACACACTGGTCATAAACACACTGTTTAGAAACACAATGGTCAGAAACACAGTGGTCAGAAACACACTGGTCAGAAACAAAATAGTCAGAAACACAGTGGTCATAAACACAATGGTCAGAAACACAGTGGACAGAAACACAGTGGCAAAGAACACACTGGTCAGAAACACAGTGATCAGAAACACAGTGGTAAGAAACACAGTGGTCAGAAGCACAGTCGTCAGAAACACAGTGGTCAGAAACACGGTGTTCAGAAACACAGTGGTCAGAAACACACTGGTCAGAAGCAAACTGGTCAGAAACACTGTGGTCAGAAACACAGTGGTCGGAAACACAGTGGTCAGAGACGTAGTTGTCAGAAACACACTGACCAGAAACACACTAGTCAGAAACACAATGGTCAGAAACACGGTGGTCAGAAACACACTGGTCAGAAACAGGTTGCCGAGTGGTGCGAACTGGTTGCAGAGTTGTGTGAACTGGTTGCGGATTGGCTCGTACTGGTTGCGGTGTAGTGCGGACTGGTTGCCGAGTGGTGCAAACTGGCTGCGGAGTTGTGCGAACAGGTTCGGAGTGGTGCGAACATGTTGCGGAGTGGTGCAAACAGGTTGCGGAGTGGTGTGAACTGGTTGCGGAGCGGTGCGAACTGGTTGCGGAGTGGTGCGAACTGGTTGTGGAGTGGTGCGAACTGGTTGCGGAGTGGTGCATACTGGTTGCAGAGTGGTGCGAACGGGTTCCGGAATGGTGGGAACCGGGTGCGGAGTGGTGCAAACTGGTTGCGGACTGGTGCGAACTGGTTGCGGAGTGGTGCGACCTGGTTGCGGAGTGGTGCGAACGGGTTCCGGAATGGTGGGAACCGGGTGCGGAGTGGTGCAAACTGGTTGCGGACTGGTGCGAACTGGTTGCGGAGTGGTGCGACCTGGTTGCGGAGTGGTGCGAACGGGTTCCGGAATGGTGGGAACCGGGTGCGGAGTGGTGCAAACTGGTTGCGGACTGGTGCGAACTGGTTGCGGAGTGGTGCGACCTGGTTGCGGAGTGGTGCGAACGGGTTCCGGAATGGTGGGAACCGGGTGCGGAGTGGTGCAAACTGGTTGCGGACTGGTGCGAACTGGTTGCGGAGTGGTGCGACCTGGTTGCGGAGTGGTGCGAACGGGTTCCGGAATGGTGGGAACCGGGTGCGGAGTGGTGCAAACTGGTTGCGGAGTGGTGCGAACTGGTTGCGGTGTGGTGCGAACTGGTTGCGGAGTGGTGCGAACTGGCTACGGAATGGTGCGAATCGGTTGCGGATTGGTGCAAACTGGTTGCGGAGTGGTGCGAACTGGTTGCGGAGTGGTGCGAACTTGTTGCGGAGTGATGAAAACTGGTTGAGGAGTGTTGCGAACTGGTTGAAGAGTGGTGCAAACTTGTTGTGAAGTGGTGTGAACTGGCTGCAGAGTGGTGCAAACTGGTTGCGGAGTTGTGCGAACCGGTTGCGGAATGGTGCAAACTGGCTGCGGAGTGGTGCAAACTGGCTGCGGAGAAGTGCGAGCTGGTTGCGGAGTGGTGCAAACTGGTTGCGGAGTGGTGAAACTGGTTGCGGAGTGCTGCAAACGTGATGCAAAATGGGGGAAACTGGTTGCAGAGTGGTGCCAACTGGGTGCCGAGTGGTTCGTACTGGCTGCGGAGTGGTGCGGACTGGGTGCAGAGTGGTGCAAGCCGGTTGAGGAGTGGTATGAACTTGTTGTAGAGAGGTACGAATTAATTGCGGAGTGGTTGGACCTCGTTGTGGAGTGGTTCAAACTGGTTACAGAGTGGTGCTAACTGGTTGCAGAGTGGTGCGAACGGGTTGCGGATTGGTGCGAACTGGTTCTGGAGTGGTCAAAAACACACTTGTCAGAAACACACTGGTCAGAACCACACTGGTCAGAAACACAGTGGTCAGAAACACACTGGTCAGACACACAAGGGTCATATACACAGTGGTCAGAAACACAGTGATGAGAAACATACAGGTCAGACAAACAGTGGACATAAACACAGTGATCGGAAACAGAGTGGTCAGAAGCAAACTGGTCAGAACCACACTGGTCAGAAACACAGTGGTCAGAAACGCACTGATCAGAAACACACTGGTCAGAAACACGGTGGTCAGAAACACACTGGTCATAAACACAGTCGTCAGGAACACACTGGTCAAAAACACAATGGTCAGAAACACACTGGTCAGAAACAAACTGGTCAGAAACACAGTGGTGAGAAACACTGTGGTCATAAACACACCGGTCACAAACACACTGGTCAGAAACACAGTGCTCAGAAACACACTGGTCAGAAACACAGTGGTCAGACACAACTGGTCAGAAACAGTGTGTTTCTGACCACTGTGTTTCTGACCACTGTGTTTCTGACCACTGTGTTTCTGACCACTGCATTTCTGACCACTGCATTTCTGACCAGTGTGTTTCTGACCGGTGAGTTTCTGAGCATTGTGTTTCTGACCAGTGTGTCTCTGACCACTGTGTTTCTGACCACTCTGTTTCTGACCACCGTGTTTCAGACCACTGGTTTTCTGACCACTGTGTTTCTGACCAGTGTGTTTTCTGACCACTGTGTCTCTGACCAGTGTGTTTCTGACTGTTGTGCTTCTGACAACCATGTTTCTGACCACTGTGTTTCTGACCACTGTGGTTTTGACCGGTGTGTATCTGACCATTGTGTTTCTGACCACTGTGTCTCCGACCAGTGAGTTTTTTACCACTGTGTTTCTTTCCAGTGTGTTTTCGACCACTACAATGCTGACCACTGTGCCTCTGACCAGCGTGTTTCTGACCACTGCGCTTCTTACCACTGTGTTTCTGACCACCGTGTTTCTGACCAGTGTGTGTGTGCCCAGTGTGTTTCTGACCACTGTGTTTCTGCCCACTGTGTTTCTGACCAGTGTATTTCTGACCACAGTGCTTCTGACCATTGTGTTTCTGACCATTGTGTTTCTGACCACATTGTTTCTGACCAATGTGTTTCTGACCAGTGTGTTTTCTGACCACTGTGTTCCTGACTAGTGTGTTTCTGACCACTGTGTTACTAACCACTGTGTTTCTAACCACTGTCATTCTGACCACTGTGTTTCTGACCACTGTGTTTCTAACAACTGTGTTTCTGACCACTGTGTTTCTGGCCACTGTGTTTATGACCACTGTGTTTCTGACCACTGTGTTTCTGACCAGTGTGCTTCTGACCAGTGTATTTCTGACCATTGTGGTTATGACCAGTGTGTTTTTGACCACCGTGTTTCTGACTACTTTGTCTTTGCCGACTGTGTTTCTGACCAATGTGTTTCTGACTAGTGTGCTTCTGACCACTGTGTTAGTGATCACTGTCTTTCTGACCACTTAGTTTCTGACCAGTGTATTTCTGACAAGTGTGTTTCTGACCACCGTGTTTCTGACCGCTTTGTCTATGACCACTGCGTTTCTGACCACTGTGTTTCTGACCATTGCTGTTTTGACCAATGTGTATCTGACCACTGTGTTTCTGACCACTGTGTTTCCAACCAGTGTGTTTGTGACCATTGTGTTTCTAACCACTGTGTTTCTGACCAGTGTATTTCTGACCACTGTGTTGCTGACCAGTGGGTTTCTGACCATTGTGTTTCTGACCACTGTGTTTCTGGCCAGTGTGTTTATGACCAGTGTGTTCCTGACCACTGTGTTTTTGACCGGTGTGTTTATGACCACCGGGTTTCGG
>SZWC01022855.1:0-11371 GCA_023375785.1 Penium margaritaceum
ACACAGTGTTCAGAAACACGGTGGTCGGAAACACAGGGGTCAGAAACACAGAGGTCAGAAACACACTGGTCAGTAACAGAATAGTCAGAAACACACTGGTCAGAAACACAGTGGTCAAAAACAAACAAAGTGGTCAGAAACAAAGTGGTCAGAAACACCGTGGTCAGACACAAACTGGTCAGAAACACAGTGGTTAGCAACACACTGGTCCGAAACACACTGCTCGGAAACACAGTGGTCAGAAACACGGTGGTCAGAAACACACAGGTCAGAAACACGCTGGTCAGGAACACAGTGGTCTGAAACACATTGGTCAGGAACACAGTGGTCAGAAACACGGTGGTCAGAAACACAGTGGTCAGAAACACAGTGGTCAGGAACACAGTGGTCAGAAACACAGTGGTCAGAAACGCATCGGTCAGAAACACAGTGGTCAGAAACACAGTGGTCAGGAACACAGTGGTCAGAAACACAGTGGTCAGAAACGCATCGGTCAGAAACACAGTGGTCAGAAACACAGTGGTCAGGAACACAGTGGTCAGAAACACAGTGGTCAGAAACGCATCGGTCAGAAACACAGTGGTCAGAAACACAGTGGTCAGGAACACAGTGGTCAGAAACACAGTGGTCAGAAACGCATCGGTCAGAAACACAGTGGTCAGAAACACAGTGGTCAGGAACACAGTGGTCAGAAACACAGTGGTCAGAAACGCATCGGTCAGAAACACAGTGGTCAGAAACACAGTGGTCAGGAACACAGTGGTCAGAAACACAGTGGTCAGAAACGCATCGGTCAGAAACACAGTGGTCAGAAACACAGTGGTCAGGAACACAGTGGTCAGAAACACAGTGGTCAGAAACGCATCGGTCAGAAACACAGTGGTCAGAAACACAGTGGTCAGGAACACAGTGGTCAGAAACACAGTGGTCAGAAACGCATCGGTCAGAAACACAGTGGTCAGAAACACAGTGGTCAGGAACACAGTGGTCAGAAACACAGTGGTCAGAAACGCATCGGTCAGAAACACAGTGGTCAGAAACACAGTGGTCAGGAACACAGTGGTCAGAAACACAGTGGTCAGAAACGCATCGGTCAGAAACACAGTGGTCAGAAACACAGTGGTCAGGAACACAGTGGTCAGAAACACAGTGGTCAGAAACGCATCGGTCAGAAACACAGTGGTCAGAAACACAGTGGTCAGGAACACAGTGGTCAGAAACACAGTGGTCAGAAACGCATCGGTCAGAAACACAGTGGTCAGAAACACAGTGGTCAGGAACACAGTGGTCAGAAACACAGTGGTCAGAAACGCATCGGTCAGAAACACAGTGGTCAGAAACACAGTGGTCAGGAACACAGTGGTCAGAAACACAGTGGTCAGAAACGCATCGGTCAGAAACACAGTGGTCAGAAACACAGTGGTCAGGAACACAGTGGTCAGAAACACAGTGGTCAGAAACGCATCGGTCAGAAACACAGTGGTCAGAAACACAGTGGTCAGGAACACAGTGGTCAGAAACACAGTGGTCAGAAACGCATCGGTCAGAAACACAGTGGTCAGAAACACAGTGGTCAGGAACACAGTGGTCAGAAACACAGTGGTCAGAAACGCATCGGTCAGAAACACAGTGGTCAGAAACACAGTGGTCAGGAACACAGTGGTCAGAAACACAGTGGTCAGAAACGCATCGGTCAGAAACACAGTGGTCAGAAACACAGTGGTCAGGAACACAGTGGTCAGAAACACAGTGGTCAGAAACGCATCGGTCAGAAACACAGTGGTCAGAAACACAGTGGTCAGGAACACAGTGGTCAGAAACACAGTGGTCAGAAACGCATCGGTCAGAAACACAGTGGTCAGAAACACAGTGGTCAGGAACACAGTGGTCAGAAACACAGTGGTCAGAAACGCATCGGTCAGAAACACAGTGGTCAGAAACACAGTGGTCAGGAACACAGTGGTCAGAAACACAGTGGTCAGAAACGCATCGGTCAGAAACACAGTGGTCAGAAACACAGTGGTCAGGAACACAGTGGTCAGAAACACAGTGGTCAGAAACGCATCGGTCAGAAACACAGTGGTCAGAAACACAGTGGTCAGGAACACAGTGGTCAGAAACACAGTGGTCAGAAACGCATCGGTCAGAAACACAGTGGTCAGAAACACAGTGGTCAGGAACACAGTGGTCAGAAACACAGTGGTCAGAAACGCATCGGTCAGAAACACAGTGGTCAGAAACACAGTGGTCAGGAACACAGTGGTCAGAAACACAGTGGTCAGAAACGCATCGGTCAGAAACACAGTGGTCAGAAACACAGTGGTCAGGAACACAGTGGTCAGAAACACAGTGGTCAGAAACGCATCGGTCAGAAACACAGTGGTCAGAAACACAGTGGTCAGAAACACTGTGGTCAGAAACAAACTGGCCAGAAACACATTGGTCAGAAACACAGTGGTCAGAAACACACTGGTCAGAAACACGGTGGTCAGAAACACACTGGGCAGAAACACGCTCGTCAGGAACACGGTGGTCAGAAACACAGTGGTCAGAAACACAGTGGTCAGAAACACAGTGGTCAGAAACACAGTGGTCAGCAACACAGTGGTCAGAAACACGGTTGTCAGAAACATTGCGGTCAAAAACAAAGTGGTCAGAAAAACAGTGGTCAGAAACACAGTGGTCAGAAACACAGTGGTCAGAAACACAGTGGTCAGCAACACAGTGGTCAGAAACACGGTTGTCAGAAACATTGCGGTCAAAAACAAAGTGGTCAGAAAAACATTGGTCAGAAACACAGTGGTCCGAAACACACTGGTCAGAATCACAGTGGTCAGAAACACAGTGGTCAGAAACACAATGGTCAGAAACACATTGGTCAGAAACACACTGGTCAGAAACCCAGTGGTCAGAAACACTCTAGTCCAAAACACAGTGGTCAGAAGCACAGTGGTCAGAAACAGTGGTCAGAAACACGGTGGTCGGAAACACAGGGGTCAGAAACACAGTGGCCAGAAACACAGTGGTCAGGAGCACAGTGGTCAGAAACAGTGGTCAGAAACACGGTGGTCGGAAACACAGGGGTCAGAAACACAGTGGCCAGAAACACAGTGGTCAGGAGCACAGTGGTCAGAAACAGTGGTCAGAAACACGGTGGTCGGAAACACAGGGGTCAGAAACACAGTGGCCAGAAACACAGTGGTCAGGAGCACAGTGGTCAGAAACAGTGGTCAGAAACACGGTGGTCGGAAACACAGGGGTCAGAAACACAGTGGCCAGAAACACAGTGGTCAGGAGCACAGTGGTCAGAAACAGTGGTCAGAAACACGGTGGTCGGAAACACAGGGGTCAGAAACACAGTGGCCAGAAACACAGTGGTCAGGAGCACAGTGGTCAGAAACAGTGGTCAGAAACACGGTGGTCGGAAACACAGGGGTCAGAAACACAGTGGCCAGAAACACAGTGGTCAGGAGCACAGTGGTCAGAAACAGTGGTCAGAAACACGGTGGTCGGAAACACAGGGGTCAGAAACACAGTGGCCAGAAACACAGTGGTCAGGAGCACAGTGGTCAGAAACAGTGGTCAGAAACACGGTGGTCGGAAACACAGGGGTCAGAAACACAGTGGCCAGAAACACAGTGGTCAGGAGCACAGTGGTCAGAAACAGTGGTCAGAAACACGGTGGTCGGAAACACAGGGGTCAGAAACACAGTGGCCAGAAACACAGTGGTCAGGAGCACAGTGGTCAGAAACAGTGGTCAGAAACACGGTGGTCGGAAACACAGGGGTCAGAAACACAGTGGCCAGAAACACAGTGGTCAGAAACACAGTGGTCAGAAACACACAGGTCAGAAACACGCTGGTCACAAACACAGTGGTCAGAAACACAGTGGTCAGGAACACAGTGGTCAGAAACGCAGTGGTCAGAAACACAGTGGCCAGAAACACAGTGGTCAGAAACACAGTGGTCAGAAACACCATGTTCAGAAACACAGTGGTCAGAAACACAGTGGAAACACAACGGTCAGAAACACAGTGGTCAGAAAAGCATTGGTCAGAAACACAGTGGTCAGAAACACACTGGTCAGTAACACAGTTGTCAGAAACACTGTGGTCAGAAACACAGTGGTCAAAAACACGTGGTCAGAAACACACTGGTCAGAAACCCAGTGGTCAGAAACACTCTGGTCCGAAACAAGGTGGTCAGACACACCTTGGTGAGAAACACGCTGGTCAAAAACACAGTGGTCAGAATCACACTGGTCAGAAACACACTGCTCGGAAACACCGTGGTCAGAAACACAGTGGTCAGAAACACGGTGGTCAGAAACACAGTGGTCAGAAACACGGTGGTCAGAAACACAGTGGTCAGAAACACGGTGGTCAGAAACACAGTGGTCAGAAACACGGTGGTCAGAAACACAGTGGTCAGAAACACGGTGGTCAGAAACACAGTGGTCAGAAACACGGTGGTCAGAAACACAGTGGTCAGAAACACGGTGGTCAGAAACACAGTGGTCAGAAACACGGTGGTCAGAAACACAGTGGTCAGAAACACGGTGGTCAGAAACACAGTGGTCAGAAACACGGTGGTCAGAAACACAGTGGTCAGAAACACGGTGGTCAGAAACACAGTGGTCAGAAACACGGTGGTCAGAAACACAGTGGTCAGAAACACGGTGGTCAGAAACACAGTGGTCAGAAACACGGTGGTCAGAAACACAGTGGTCAGAAACACGGTGGTCAGAAACACAGTGGTCAGAAACACGGTGGTCAGAAACACAGTGGTCAGAAACACGGTGGTCAGAAACACAGTGGTCAGAAACACGGTGGTCAGAAACACAGTGGTCAGAAACACGGTGGTCAGAAACACAGTGGTCAGAAACACGGTGGTCAGAAACACAGTGGTCAGAAACACGGTGGTCAGAAACACAGTGGTCAGAAACACGGTGGTCAGAAACACAGTGGTCAGAAACACGGTGGTCAGAAACACAGTGGTCAGAAACACGGTGGTCAGAAACACAGTGGTCAGAAACACGGTGGTCAGAAACACAGTGGTCAGAAACACGGTGGTCAGAAACACAGTGGTCAGAAACACGGTGGTCAGAAACACAGTGGTCAGAAACACGGTGGTCAGAAACACAGTGGTCAGAAACACGGTGGTCAGAAACACAGTGGTCAGAAACACGGTGGTCAGAAACACAGTGGTCAGAAACACGGTGGTCAGAAACACAGTGGTCAGAAACACGGTGGTCAGAAACACAGTGGTCAGAAACACGGTGGTCAGAAACACAGTGGTCAGAAACACGGTGGTCAGAAACACAGTGGTCAGAAACACGGTGGTCAGAAACACACTGGTCAGAAACACACTGCTCGGAAACACAGTGGTCAGAAACACAGTGGTCAGAAACACACAGGTCAGAAACGGGCTGGTCAGAAACACAGTGGTCAGAAACACAGTGGTCAGGAACACAGTGGTCAGAAACGCAGTGGTCAGAAACACAGTGGCCAGAAACACAGTGGTCAGAAACACAGTGATCAGAAACACCATGTTCAGAAACACAGTGGTCAGAAACACAGTGGAAACACAACGGTCAGAAACACAATGGTCAGAAAAGCATTGGTCAGAAACACAGTGGTCAGAAACACACTGGTCAGTAACACAGTGGTCAGAAACACTGTGGTCAGAAACACAGTGGTCAAAAACACGTGGTCAGAAACACACTGGTCAGAAACCCAGTGGTCAGAAACACTCTGGTCCGAAACAAGGTGGTCAGACACACCTTGGTGAGAAACACGCTGGTCAAAAACACAGTGGTCAGAAACACACTGGTCAGTAACACAGTGGTCAGAAACACTGTGGTCAGAAATACAGTGGTCAGAAACACAGTCGTCAGAAACATAGTGGTCAGAAACACAGTGATCAGAAACACAGTGGTCAGAAACACTCTGGTCGGAAACACAGTGTTCTGAAACACAGTGGTCAGAAACACAGTGGTCGGAAACACACTGGTCAGAAACACACTGGTCAGGAACATGGTGGTCAGAAACAAAGTGGTCAGAAACAAACTGGTCAGAAACACCGTGGTCAGAAACACACTGGTCAGAAACCCAGTGGTCAGAAACACTCTGGTCAGAAACACAGTGGTCAGAAACACAGTGGCCAGAAACACACTGGTAAGAAACCCAGTGGTCAGAAACACTCTGGTCCGAAACACAGTGGTCGGAAACACACTGGTCAGAAACACGCTGGTCAGAAACAGAGTGGTCAGAAACACAGTGGTCAGAAACACAGAGGTCAGAAACACAGTCGTCAGAAACACAGTGGTCAGAAACACAGTTGTCAGAAACATAGTGGTCATAAACATAGTGGTCAGAAAAACAGTGATCAGAAACACAGTGGTCAGAAACACTCTGGTCGGAAACACAGTGTTCTGAAACACAGTGGTTAGAAACACAGTGGTCAGAAACACAGTGGTCAGATACACAGTGGTCAGAAACACATTGGTCAGAAACATAGTGGTCAGAAACACAGTGATCAGAAACACAGTGGTCAGAAACACTCTGGTCGGAAACACAGTGTTCTGAAACACAGTGGTCAGAAACACAGTGGTCAGATACACAGTGGTCAGAAACACATTGGTCAGAAACATAGTGGTCAGAAACACAGTGATCAGAAACACAGTGGTCAGAAACACTCTGGTCGGAAACACAGTGTTCTGAAACACAGTGGTCAGAAACACAGTGGTCAGATACACAGTGGTCAGAAACACATTGGTCAGAAACATAGTGGTCAGAAACACAGTGATCAGAAACACAGTGGTCAGAAACACTCTGGTCGGAAACACAGTGTTCTGAAACACAGTGGTCAGAAACACAGTGGTCAGATACACAGTGGTCAGAAACACATTGGTCAGAAACATAGTGGTCAGAAACACAGTGATCAGAAACACAGTGGTCAGAAACACTCTGGTCGGAAACACAGTGTTCTGAAACACAGTGGTCAGAAACACAGTGGTCAGATACACAGTGGTCAGAAACACATTGGTCAGAAACATAGTGGTCAGAAACACAGTGATCAGAAACACAGTGGTCAGAAACACTCTGGTCGGAAACACAGTGTTCTGAAACACAGTGGTCAGAAACACAGTGGTCAGATACACAGTGGTCAGAAACACATTGGTCAGAAACATAGTGGTCAGAAACACAGTGATCAGAAACACAGTGGTCAGAAACACTCTGGTCGGAAACACAGTGTTCTGAAACACAGTGGTCAGAAACACAGTGGTCAGATACACAGTGGTCAGAAACACATTGGTCAGAAACATAGTGGTCAGAAACACAGTGATCAGAAACACAGTGGTCAGAAACACTCTGGTCGGAAACACAGTGTTCTGAAACACAGTGGTCAGAAACACAGTGGTCAGATACACAGTGGTCAGAAACACATTGGTCAGAAACATAGTGGTCAGAAACACAGTGATCAGAAACACAGTGGTCAGAAACACTCTGGTCGGAAACACAGTGTTCTGAAACACAGTGGTCAGAAACACAGTGGTCAGATACACAGTGGTCAGAAACACATTGGTCAGAAACATAGTGGTCAGAAACACAGTGATCAGAAACACAGTGGTCAGAAACACTCTGGTCGGAAACACAGTGTTCTGAAACACAGTGGTCAGAAACACAGTGGTCAGATACACAGTGGTCAGAAACACATTGGTCAGAAACATAGTGGTCAGAAACACAGTGATCAGAAACACAGTGGTCAGAAACACTCTGGTCGGAAACACAGTGTTCTGAAACACAGTGGTCAGAAACACAGTGGTCAGATACACAGTGGTCAGAAACACATTGGTCAGAAACATAGTGGTCAGAAACACAGTGATCAGAAACACAGTGGTCAGAAACACTCTGGTCGGAAACACAGTGTTCTGAAACACAGTGGTCAGAAACACAGTGGTCAGATACACAGTGGTCAGAAACACATTGGTCAGAAACATAGTGGTCAGAAACACAGTGATCAGAAACACAGTGGTCAGAAACACTCTGGTCGGAAACACAGTGTTCTGAAACACAGTGGTCAGAAACACAGTGGTCAGATACACAGTGGTCAGAAACACATTGGTCAGAAACATAGTGGTCAGAAACACAGTGATCAGAAACACAGTGGTCAGAAACACTCTGGTCGGAAACACAGTGTTCTGAAACACAGTGGTCAGAAACACAGTGGTCAGATACACAGTGGTCAGAAACACATTGGTCAGAAACATAGTGGTCAGAAACACAGTGATCAGAAACACAGTGGTCAGAAACACTCTGGTCGGAAACACAGTGTTCTGAAACACAGTGGTCAGAAACACAGTGGTCAGAAACACACTGGTCAGAAACACAGTGGTCAGAAACACAGTGGTCAGACACACAGTTGTTAGAAACACACTGGTCAAAAACACACTGGTCAGAAACACAGTGGTAAGAAACACAGTGGTCTGAAACACAGTGGTCAGAAACACACTGGTCAGAAGCACATTGGTCAGAAACACACTGGTCAGAAACACAGTGGTCAGAAACACACTGGTCAGTAACCCTGGTCAGGAACACAGTGGTCAGAAACAAAGTGGTCAGAAACAAAACGGTCAGAAACACTGGTCAGCAACACACTGGTCAGAAACACACTGCTCGGAAACACAGTGGTCAGAAACACAGTGGTCAGAAACACACTGGTCAGAAACACGCTGGTCAGAAACACATTGGTCAGAAGCACAGTGGTTAGAAACACAGTGGTGTGAAACACCGTAATCAGAAACACAGTGGTCAGAAACACAGTGGTCAGAAACACAGTGGTCAGAAACACAGTGGTCAGAAACACAGTCGTCAGACACACGGTGGTCAGAAACGCAGCGGTCAAAAACGCAGTGGTCAGAAACACACTGGTCAGAAACACATTGGTCAGAAACACAGCGGTCAAAAACGCAGTGGTCAGAAAAACATTGGTCAGAAACACAGTGGTCCAAAACACACTGGTCAGAATCACAGTGGTCAGAAACACAGTGGTCAGAAACACATTTGTCAGAAACACGCTGGTCAGAAACCCAGTGGTTAGAAACACTCTAGTCCAAAACACATTGGTCAGAAACACAATGGTTAGAAACACGCTGGTCAGAAACACGGTGGTCAGAAACACAGCGGTCAGAAACACAGTGGTCAGAAACACATTGGTCAGAAACACAGTGGTCAGAAACACATTGGTCAGAAACACAATGGTTAGAAACACGCTGGTCAGAAACACGGTGGTCAGAAACACAGCGGTCAGAAACACAGTGGTCAGAAACACATTGGTCAGAAACACAGTGGTCAGAAACACAGTGGTCAGAAACACAAGTGTCAGAAACACAGTGGTCAGAAACACTGTGGTCAGAAACATAGTCGTCAGAAAAACAGTGGTCAGAAACACGGTGGCAAGAAACACAGTGGTCAGAAACACATTGGTCAGAAACACAGTGGTCAAAAACACAGCGGTCAGAAACACAGTGGTCATAAACACACTGGTCAGAAACCCAGTGGTCAGAAACACTCTGGTCCAAAACAAAGTGGTCAGAAACACGCTGGTCAGAAACACACTGGTCAGGAACACGGTGGTCAGAAACAAAGTGGTCAGAAACAAACTGGTCAGAAACACCGTGGTCAGAAACAATCTGGTCAGAAACACAGTGGTTAGCAACACACTGGTCAGGAACACACTGCTCGGAAACACAGTGGTCATAAACTCAGTGGCCAGAAACACAAAGGTCAGAAACACGCTGGTCAGAAACACAGTGGTCAGAAACACAGTGGTCAGAAACACAGTGGTCAGAAACACACTGGTCAGAAACCCAGTGGTCAAAAACACTCTGGTCCAAAACACAGTGGTCAGAAACACCTTGGTGAGAAACACGCTGGTCAGAAACATAGTGGTCAGAAGCACAATGGTCAGAAACACGCTGGTAATAAACAAAGTAGTCGGAAACACAGTGGTCAGAAACAGTGGTCAGAAACACAGTGGTCAGAAACACAGTGGTTAGAAACACACTGGTCAGAAACACAGTGGTCAGAAACACAGTGGTCAGAAACACAGGGGTCAGAAACACAGTGGTCAGAAACACACTGGTCAGAAACACAGTGGTCAGAAACACAGTGGTCAGAAACAGAGTGGTCAGAAACACAGTGGTCAGAAACACAGAGATCAGAAACACAGTCGTCAGAAACACAGTGGTCAGAAACACAGTTGTCAGAAACATAGTGTTCAGAAACATAGTGCTCAGAAAAGCAGTGATCAGAAACACAGTGGTCAGAAACACATTGGTCGGAAACACAGTTTTTGGAAACACAGTGGTTAGAAACACAGTGGTTAGAAACACAGTGGTCAGAAACACAGTGGTCATAAACACACTGGTCAGAAACACAGTGGTCAGAAACACATTGGTCGGAAACACAGTTTTTGGAAACACAGTGGTTAGAAACACAGTGGTTAGAAACACAGTGGTCAGAAACACAGTGGTCATAAACACACTGGTCAGAAACCCAGTGGTCAGAAACACTCTGGTAAGAAACAAAGTGGTCGGAAACACAGTGGTCAGAAACAGTGGTCAGAAACACAGTGGTCAGAAACACAGTGGTCAAAAACACAGTGGTCAGAAACACAGTGGCCAGAAACACACTGTTCAGAAACCTAGTGGTCAGAAACACTCTGGTGCGAAACACAGTGGTCGGAAACATACTGGTCAGAAACACACTGATCAGAAACACAGTGGTCAGAAACACAGTGGTCAGAAACACAGTCGTCAGAAACACAGTGGTCAGAAACACAGTGGTCAGAAACATAGTGTTCAGAAACAAAGTGGTCCAAAAAGCAGTGATCAGAAACACAGTAATCAGAAACACACTGGTCGGAAACACAGTTTTCAGAAACACAGTGGTTAGAAACACAGTGGTTAGAAACACAGTGGTCAGAAACACAGTGGTCAGAAACACACTGGTCAGAAACCCAGTGGTCAGAAACACTCTGGTCCGAAACACGTTGGTCAGAAACACACTGGTCAGAAACACGCTGGTCAAAAACATAGTGGTCAGAAACACAGTGGTCAGAGACACACTGTCCAGAAACACATTGGTCAGAAACACAGTGTTCAGAAAGACAGTGGTAAAAGACACAGTGGTCATAAACAAACTGGTCAGAAACACAGTGGTCAGAAACACAGTGGTCAGAAACAAAGTGGTCAGAAACATAGTGGGCAGAAACAAAGTGGTCATAAACGCATTGGTCCGAAATCCAGCTGTTAAAAACACTCTGGTCCGAAACACAGTGGTCAGAAACACACTGGTCAGAAACACA
>SZWC01022855.1:26980-41029 GCA_023375785.1 Penium margaritaceum
ATGTCAGAAACACAGTGGTCAGAAACACGATGGTCAGAAATACACAGGTCAGAAACACAGTGGTCAGGAACTCAGTGGTCAGAAACACACTGGTCAGAAACATAATGGTCCGAAAGAAGGTGTTCAGAAACACACTGGTCAGAAACACAATGGTCACAAACACGGTGGTCAGAAACAATGTGGTCAAAAAGAAACTGGTGAGAAACACTGTGGCCAGACACAAACTGGTCGGATACACTGTGGTCAGACACAAACTGGTCAGAAACACATTGGTCAAAAACACACTTGTTAGAAACACACTGGTCAGAAACACACTGTTCAGAAACACAGTGGTCAGAAACACAGTGGTCAGAAACACACTGGTCAGAAACACACTGGTCAGAAACACACTGGTCAGAAACACAGTGGTCAGAAACACAGTGGTCAGAAACACAGTGTTCAGAAAGACGGTGGTCAGAAACATCGTGGTCAGAAACACAGTGGTCAGAAACACATTGGTCAGAAACACAGAAGCCAGAAATACAATGGTCAGAAACACAGTAGTCAGAAACACACTGGTCAGAAACACAGTGGTCAGAAACACAGTGGTCATAAACACAGTGGTCAGAAACACAATGGTCAGAAAGGCACTGGTCAGAAACACAGTGGTCATAAACACAGTGGTCAGAAACACAATGGTCAGAAAGGCACTGGTCAGAAACCCAGTGGTCATAAACACACCGGTCAGAAACACAGTGGTCAGAAACAAACTGGTCAGAAACACAGTGGTCAGAAGCACAGTGGTCAGAAACACAGAGGTCAGAAACACAGTGGTCAGAAACGCACTGGTCAGAAACCCAGTGGTCAGAAACCCTCTGGTCCGCAAATCAGTGGTCAGAAACACATTGGTCAGAAACACAGTGGTCAGAAACGCACTGGTCAGAAACCCAGTGGTCAGAAACCCTCTGGTCCGCAAATCAGTGGTCAGAAACACATTGGTCATGAACACGCTGGTCAGAAACATAGTGGTCAGAAACACAGTGGTCAGACACGCACTGTCCAGAAACACATTGGTCAGAAACACAGTGGTCACAAACACAGTGTTCAGAAACACAGTGGTCAGAAACAAACTGGTCAGAAACACATTGGTCATAAACACAGTGGTCAGAAACACAGTGGTCAGAAACATGGTGGTCAGAAACCGCTGGTCAGAAACACAGTGGTCAGAAACAAACTGGTCAGAAACACATTGGTCATAAACACAGTGGTCAGAAACACAGTGGTCAGAAACATGGTGGTCAGAAACCGCTGGTCAGAAACACTATGGTTAGGAACACGGTGGTCCAAAACAAAGTGGTCAGAAACAAACTGGTCAGAAACACTGTGGTCAGAAACAAACTGATCAGAAACACAGTGGTTAGCAACACACCGGTCAGAAAAACAATGCTCGGAAACACAGTGGTCAGAAACACAGTTGTCAGAAACACACAGGGCAGGAACACGCTGGTCAGAAACACCGTGGTCAGAAACACAGTGGTCAGAAGCACAGTGGTCAGAAACACACTGGTCAGAACACGGTGGTTAGAAACACGGTGGTCAGAAACACACTGGTCAGAAACACACCGGTCAGAAACACAGTGGTCAGAAACACAGTGGTCAGAAACACAGTGGTCAAAAACACAATGGTCAGAAACACAGTGGTTAGAAACATAGTGGTCAGAAACATAGTGGTCAGAAACACAGTGGTCAGAAACATAGTGGTCAGAAACACAGTGGTCAGAAACACAGTGGATAGAACTTCACTGGTCCGAAACACACTGGTCAGAAACACAGTGGTCAGAAACACACTGGTCAGAAACACGGTGGTCAGTAACACAGCGGTCAGGAATACACTGGTTAGAAACACAGTGGTCATAAACACACTGGTCCAAAACCCAGTGGTCAGAAACACACTGGTCCGAAACCCTGTGGTCAGAAACACACTGGTCAGAAACACACGGGTCAGAAACACAGTGGTCATAAACACACTGGTCCAAAACCCAGTGGTCAGAAACACACTGGTCCGAAACCCTGTGGTCAGAAACACACTGGTCAGAAACACACGGGTCAGAAGCACAGTGGTCAGAAACACAATGGTCAGAAACACACCGTTCAGAAACACAGTGGTAAGAAACACAGTGGTCTGAAATACAGTGGTCAGAAACACACTGGTCAGAAACACAGTGGTCAGAAACACAGTGGTCAGAAACACAGTGGTCTGAAACACACTGGTCAGAAACACAATGGTCCGAAATACTGTGGTCAGAAACACACTGGTCAGAAACACACCGGTCAGAAACACAGTGGTCAGAAACACAGCGGTCATAAATACACTGGTTAGAAACACAGTGGTCGTAAACACACTGGTCCAAAACCCAGTGGTCTGAAACACACTGGTCCGAAACCCTGTGGTCAGAAACACACTGGTCAGAAACACACCGGTCAGAAACACAGTGGTCAGAAACACAGCGGTCATAAATACACTGGTTAGAAACACAGTGGTCGTAAACACACTGGTCCAAAACCCAGTGGTCTGAAACACACTGGTCCGAAACCCTGTGGTCAGAAACACACTGGTCAGAAACACACCGGTCAGAAACACAGTGGTCAGAAACACAGCGGTCATAAATACACTGGTTAGAAACACAGTGGTCGTAAACACACTGGTCCAAAACCCAGTGGTCTGAAACACACTGGTCCGAAACCCTGTGGTCAGAAACACACTGGTCAGAAACACACCGGTCAGAAACACAGTGGTCAGAAACACAGCGGTCATAAATACACTGGTTAGAAACACAGTGGTCGTAAACACACTGGTCCAAAACCCAGTGGTCTGAAACACACTGGTCCGAAACCCTGTGGTCAGAAACACACTGGTCAGAAACACACCGGTCAGAAACACAGTGGTCAGAAACACAGCGGTCATAAATACACTGGTTAGAAACACAGTGGTCGTAAACACACTGGTCCAAAACCCAGTGGTCTGAAACACACTGGTCCGAAACCCTGTGGTCAGAAACACACTGGTCAGAAACACACCGGTCAGAAACACAGTGGTCAGAAACACAGCGGTCATAAATACACTGGTTAGAAACACAGTGGTCGTAAACACACTGGTCCAAAACCCAGTGGTCTGAAACACACTGGTCCGAAACCCTGTGGTCAGAAACACACTGGTCAGAAACACACCGGTCAGAAACACAGTGGTCAGAAACACAGCGGTCATAAATACACTGGTTAGAAACACAGTGGTCGTAAACACACTGGTCCAAAACCCAGTGGTCAGAAACACACTGGTCCGAAACACAGTGGTCAGAAACACACTGGTCAGGAACACAGTGGTCAGAAACACAATGGTCAGAAACATAGTGGTTAGAAACATAGTGGTCAGAAACATAGTGGTCAGAAACACAGTGGTCAGAAACATAGTGGTCAGAAACACGGTGGTCAGAAACACAGTGGATAGAACTACACTGGTCCGAAACACACTGGTCAGAAACACAGTGGTCAGAAACACACTGGTCAGAAACACAGTGGTCAGAAACACAGCGGTCATAAATACACTGGTTAGAAACACAGTGGTCGTAAACACACTGGTCCAAAACCCAGTGGTCTGAAACACACTGGTCCGAAACCCTGTGGTCAGAAACACACTGGTCAGAAACACACCGGTCAGAAACACAGTGGTCAGAAACACAGTGGTCAGAAACACAGTGGTCAGAAACACAGTGGTCAGAAACACATTGGTCAGAAACACAGTGGCCAGAAATACAATGGTCAAAAACACAGTAGTCAGAAACACACTGGTCAGAAACACAGTGGTCAGAAACACAGTGGTCATAAACACAGTGGTCAGAAACACAATGGTCAGAAAGGCACTGGTCAGAAACCCAGTGGTCATAAACACACTGGTCAGAAACACAGTGGTCATAAACACAGTGGTCAGAAACACAATGGTCAGAAAGGCACTGGTCAGAAACCCAGTGGTCATAAACACACCGGTCAGAAACACAGTGGTCAGAAACAAACTGGTCAGAAACATAGTGGTCAGAAACACAGTGGTCAGAAACACAGTGGTCAGAAACACAATGGTCAGAAATGCACTGGTCAGAAATCCAGTGGTCAGAAACACTCTGGTCCGAAACACAGTGGTCAGAAACACATCGGTCAGAAACACGCTGGTCAGAAACATAGTGGTCACAAACACAGTGGTCAGACAAGCACTGTCCAGAAACACATTGGTCAGAAACACAGTGGTCACAAACACAGTGGTCAGAAACACAGTGGTCAGAAACAAACTGGTCAGAAACACATTGGTCATAAACACAGTGGTCAGAAACACAGTGGTCAGAAACATGGTGGTCAGAAACCGCTGGTCAGAAACACTATGGTCAGGAACACGGTGGTCCAAAACAAAATGGTCAGAAACAAACTGGTCAGAAACACTGTGGTTAGAAACAAACTGATCAGAAACACAGTGGTTAGCAACACACCCGTCAGAAAAACACTGCTCAAAAACACAGTGGTCAGAAACACAGTTGTCAGAAACACACACGGCAGGAACACGCTGGTCAGAAACACCGTGGACAGAAACACAGTGGTCAGAAGCACAGTGGTCAGAAAGACAGTGGTCAGAAACACAGTGGTCAGGAACACAGCGGTCAGAAACACGGTGGTCAGAAACACAGTGGTCAGAAACACCGTGGTCAGAAACACAGTGGTCCGAAACACAGTGGTCAGAAACACATCGGTCAGAAACACGCTGGTCAGAAACACAGTGGTCAGAAGCACAGTGGTCAGAAACACGCCGGTAAGAAACAAAGTGGTCAGAAACACAGTGGTCAGAAACACGGTGGTCAGAAACCCAGTGGTCAGAAACACTCTGGTCCGAAACACAGTGGTCAGAAACACATCGGTCAGAAACACGCTGGTCAGAAACACAGTGGTCAGAAGCACAGTGGTCAGAAACACGCCGGTAAGAAACAAAGTGGTCAGAAACACAGTGGTCAGAAACACGGTGGTCAGAAACCCAGTGGTCAGAAACACTCTGGTCCGAAACACAGTGGTCAGAAACACATCGGTCAGAAACACGCTGGTCAGAAACACAGTGGTCAGAAGCACAGTGGTCAGAAACACGCCGGTAAGAAACAAAGTGGTCAGAAACACAGTGGTCAGAAACACGGTGGTCAGAAACCCAGTGGTCAGAAACACTCTGGTCCGAAACACAGTGGTCAGAAACACATCGGTCAGAAACACGCTGGTCAGAAACACAGTGGTCAGAAGCACAGTGGTCAGAAACACGCCGGTAAGAAACAAAGTGGTCAGAAACACAGTGGTCAGAAACACGGTGGTCAGAAACCCAGTGGTCAGAAACACTCTGGTCCGAAACACAGTGGTCAGAAACACATCGGTCAGAAACACGCTGGTCAGAAACACAGTGGTCAGAAGCACAGTGGTCAGAAACACGCCGGTAAGAAACAAAGTGGTCAGAAACACAGTGGTCAGAAACACGGTGGTCAGAAACCCAGTGGTCAGAAACACTCTGGTCCGAAACACAGTGGTCAGAAACACATCGGTCAGAAACACGCTGGTCAGAAACACAGTGGTCAGAAGCACAGTGGTCAGAAACACGCCGGTAAGAAACAAAGTGGTCAGAAACACAGTGGTCAGAAACACGGTGGTCAGAAACCCAGTGGTCAGAAACACTCTGGTCCGAAACACAGTGGTCAGAAACACATCGGTCAGAAACACGCTGGTCAGAAACACAGTGGTCAGAAGCACAGTGGTCAGAAACACGCCGGTAAGAAACAAAGTGGTCAGAAACACAGTGGTCAGAAACACGGTGGTCAGAAACCCAGTGGTCAGAAACACTCTGGTCCGAAACACAGTGGTCAGAAACACATCGGTCAGAAACACGCTGGTCAGAAACACAGTGGTCAGAAGCACAGTGGTCAGAAACACGCCGGTAAGAAACAAAGTGGTCAGAAACACAGTGGTCAGAAACACGGTGGTCAGAAACCCAGTGGTCAGAAACACTCTGGTCCGAAACACAGTGGTCAGAAACACATCGGTCAGAAACACGCTGGTCAGAAACACAGTGGTCAGAAGCACAGTGGTCAGAAACACGCCGGTAAGAAACAAAGTGGTCAGAAACACAGTGGTCAGAAACACGGTGGTCAGAAACCCAGTGGTCAGAAACACTCTGGTCCGAAACACAGTGGTCAGAAACACATCGGTCAGAAACACGCTGGTCAGAAACACAGTGGTCAGAAGCACAGTGGTCAGAAACACGCCGGTAAGAAACAAAGTGGTCAGAAACACAGTGGTCAGAAACACGGTGGTCAGAAACCCAGTGGTCAGAAACACCGTGGTCAGAAACACAGTGGTCAGAAACACATAGGTCAGAAACACAGTGGTCAGAAACACACTGGTCAGAAACACACTGGTCAGAAACACAGTGGTCAGGAACAGAGTGGTCAGAAACACACTTGTCAAAAACGCACTGGTCAAAAACACAGTGGTCAGAAACACGCTGGTCAGAAACACAGTGGTCAGAAACACACTGGTGAGAAACACAGCGGTCAGAAACACGCTGGTCAGAAACACAGTGGTCAGAAACACACTGGTCAGAAACACACTGGTCATAAATCGGTGGTCAGAAACACAAAGGTCAGAAACACAGTGGTCAGAAACACACTGGTCGGAAACAGACTGGTCAGAAACACAGTGGTCAGGAACACGGTGGTCAGAAGCACACTGGTCAGAAACACACTGGTCAGAAAGACAGTGGTCATAAACACAGTGGTCAGAAACACAGTGGTCAGAAACGCAGTGGTCAGAAACACAGTGGTCAGAAACACACTGGCCAGAAACACACTGGTCAGAAACACACTGCTCAGAAACACAGTGGTCAGAAACACAGTGGTCAGGAACACAGTGGTCAGAAACACAGTGGTCAGAAACGCAGTGGTCAGAAACACAGTGGTCAGAAACACACTGGCCAGAAACACACTGGTCAGAAACACACTGCTCAGAAACACAGTGGTCAGAAACACAGTGGTCAGGAACACAGTGGTCAGAAACACAGTGGTCAGAAACGCAGTGGTCAGAAACACAGTGGTCAGAAACACACTGGCCAGAAACACACTGGTCAGAAACACACTGCTCAGAAACACAGTGGTCAGAAACACAGTGGTCAGGAACACAGTGGTCAGAAACACAGTGGTCAGAAACGCAGTGGTCAGAAACACAGTGGTCAGAAACACACTGGCCAGAAACACACTGGTCAGAAACACACTGCTCAGAAACACAGTGGTCAGAAACACAGTGGTCAGGAACACAGTGGTCAGAAACACAGTGGTCAGAAACGCAGTGGTCAGAAACACAGTGGTCAGAAACACACTGGCCAGAAACACACTGGTCAGAAACACACTGCTCAGAAACACAGTGGTCAGAAACACAGTGGTCAGGAACACAGTGGTCAGAAACACAGTGGTCAGAAACGCAGTGGTCAGAAACACAGTGGTCAGAAACACACTGGCCAGAAACACACTGGTCAGAAACACACTGCTCAGAAACACAGTGGTCAGAAACACAGTGGTCAGGAACACAGTGGTCAGAAACACAGTGGTCAGAAACGCAGTGGTCAGAAACACAGTGGTCAGAAACACACTGGCCAGAAACACACTGGTCAGAAACACACTGCTCAGAAACACAGTGGTCAGAAACACAGTGGTCAGGAACACAGTGGTCAGAAACACAGTGGTCAGAAACGCAGTGGTCAGAAACACAGTGGTCAGAAACACACTGGCCAGAAACACACTGGTCAGAAACACACTGCTCAGAAACACAGTGGTCAGAAACACAGTGGTCAGGAACACAGTGGTCAGAAACACAGTGGTCAGAAACGCAGTGGTCAGAAACACAGTGGTCAGAAACACACTGGCCAGAAACACACTGGTCAGAAACACACTGCTCAGAAACACAGTGGTCAGAAACACAGTGGTCAGGAACACAGTGGTCAGAAACACAGTGGTCAGAAACGCAGTGGTCAGAAACACAGTGGTCAGAAACACACTGGCCAGAAACACACTGGTCAGAAACACACTGCTCAGAAACACAGTGGTCAGAAACACAGTGGTCAGGAACACAGTGGTCAGAAACACAGTGGTCAGAAACGCAGTGGTCAGAAACACAGTGGTCAGAAACACACTGGCCAGAAACACACTGGTCAGAAACACACTGCTCAGAAACACAGTGGTCAGAAACACAGTGGTCAGGAACACAGTGGTCAGAAACACAGTGGTCAGAAACGCAGTGGTCAGAAACACAGTGGTCAGAAACACACTGGCCAGAAACACACTGGTCAGAAACACACTGCTCAGAAACACAGTGGTCAGAAACACAGTGGTCAGAAACACAGTAGTCAGAAACACACTGGTCAGAAACACAGTGGTCAGAAACACAGTGGTCATAAACACAGTGGTCAGAAACACAATGGTCAGAAAGGCACTGGTCAGAAACCCAGTGGTCATAAACACACCGGTCAGAAACACAGTGGTCCGAAACAAACTGGTCAGAAACACAGTGGTCAGAAACACAGTGGTCAGAAACACAGTGGTCAGAAACGCACTGGTCAGAAACCCAGTGGTCAGAAACATTCTGGTCCGAAACACAGTGGTCAGAAACACATTGGTCAGAAACACGCTGGTCACAAACATAGTGGTCACAAACACAGTGGTCAGACACGCACTGTCCAGAAACACATTGGTTAGAAACACAGTGGTCAGAAACACATTGGTCAGAAACACGCTGGTCACAAACATAGTGGTCACAAACACAGTGGTCAGACACGCACTGTCCAGAAACACATTGGTTAGAAACACAGTGGTCACAAACACAGTGTTCAGAAACACAGTGGTCAGAAACACAGATGTCAGAAACAAACTGTTCAGAAACACATTGGTCATAAACACAGTGGTCAGAAACACAGTGGTCAGAAACATGGTGGTCAGAAACCGCTGGTCAGAAACACTATGGTCAGGAACACGGTGGTCCAAAACAAAGTGGTCAGAAACAAACTGGTCAGAAACACAGTGGTCAGAAACAAACTGATCAGAAACACAGTGGTTAGCAACACACCGGTCAAAAAAACACTGCTCGGAAACACAGTGGTCAGAAACACAGTTGTCAGAAACACACAGGGCAGGAACACGCTGGTCAGAAACACCGTGGTCAGAAACACAGTGGTCAGAAGCACAGTGGTCAGAAACACAGTGGTCAGAAACACAGTGGTCAGGAACACAGCGGTCAGAAACACGGTGGTCAGAAACACAGTGGTCAGAAACACCGTGGTCAGAAACACAGTGGTCCGAAACACAGTGGTCAGAAACACAGCGGTCAGAAGCACAGTGGTCACAAACACAGTGGTCAGAAACACAGTGGTCAGAAGCACAGTGGTCAGAAACACAGTGGTCAGAAACGCACTGGTCAGAAACCCAGTGGTCAGAAACACTCTGGTCCGAAACACAGTGGTCAGAAACACATTGGTCAGAAACACAGTGGTCAGAAACATAGTGGTCAGAAACACACTGGTCAGAAACACAGTGGTCAGAAAGACAGTGGTCAGAAACACAGTGGTCAGAAGCACAGTGGTCAGAAACACAGTGGTCAGAAACGCACTGGTCAGAAACCCAGTGGTCAGAAACACTCTGGTCCGAAACACAGTGGTCAGAAACACATTGGTCAGAAACACAGTGGTCAGAAACATAGTGGTCAGAAACACACTGGTCAGAAACACAGTGGTCAGAAAGACAGTGGTCAGAAACACAGTGGTCAGAAGCACAGTGGTCAGAAACACAGTGGTCAGAAACGCACTGGTCAGAAACCCAGTGGTCAGAAACACTCTGGTCCGAAACACAGTGGTCAGAAACACATTGGTCAGAAACACAGTGGTCAGAAACATAGTGGTCAGAAACACACTGGTCAGAAACACAGTGGTCAGAAAGACAGTGGTCAGAAACACAGTGGTCAGAAGCACAGTGGTCAGAAACACAGTGGTCAGAAACGCACTGGTCAGAAACCCAGTGGTCAGAAACACTCTGGTCCGAAACACAGTGGTCAGAAACACATTGGTCAGAAACACAGTGGTCAGAAACATAGTGGTCAGAAACACACTGGTCAGAAACACAGTGGTCAGAAAGACAGTGGTCAGAAACACAGTGGTCAGAAGCACAGTGGTCAGAAACACAGTGGTCAGAAACATCGTGGTCAGAAACACAGTGGTCAGAAACACATTGGTCAGAAACACAGTGGTCAGAAACACACTGGTAAAAAACACAGTGATGAGAAACACAGAGGTCAGAAACACAGTCGTCAGACACACACTGGTCAGAAACACACTGGCCATAAACATAGTGGTCAGAAACACAGAGGTCAGAAACACACTGTTCAGAAACACATTGGTCGGAAACACAGTGGTAAAAAACAAACTGGTCAGAAACACAGTGGTCAGAAAGACAGTGGTCAGAAACACACTGGTCAGAAAGACAGTGGTCATAAACACAGTGGTCAAAAACAAACTGGTCAGAAACACAGTGGTCAGAAACACACTGGTCAGAAACACAGTGGTCAGAAACACACTGGTCAGAAACACAATGGTCAGAAACACATTGGTCAGAAAAACACATGTCAGAATTACAGTGGTCAGAAACAGAGAGGTCAGAAACACAGTGGTCAGAAACACAATGGTCAGAAACACACGGGTCAGAAACACAGTGGTAAAAAACACAGTGGTCAGAAACACAGTAGTCAGAAACACAGTGGTCAGAAACACAGTGGTCAGGAACACAGTGGTCAGAAACACAGTGGTCAGAAACACGGTGCTCAGAAACACGGTGATCAGAAACACAGTGGTCAGAAACACAGTGGTCAGGAACACAGTGGTCAGAAACACAGTGGTCAGAAACACGGTGCTCAGAAACACGGTGATCAGAAACACAGTGGTCAGAAACACAGTGGTCAGGAACACAGTGGTCAGAAACACAGTGGTCAGAAACACGGTGCTCAGAAACACGGTGATCAGAAACACAGTGGTCAGAAACACAGTGGTCAGGAACACAGTGGTCAGAAACACAGTGGTCAGAAACACGGTGCTCAGAAACACGGTGATCAGAAACACAGTGGTCAGAAACACAGTGGTCAGGAACACAGTGGTCAGAAACACAGTGGTCAGAAACACGGTGCTCAGAAACACGGTGATCAGAAACACAGTGGTCAGAAACACAGTGGTCAGGAACACAGTGGTCAGAAACACAGTGGTCAGAAACACGGTGCTCAGAAACACGGTGATCAGAAACACAGTGGTCAGAAACACAGTGGTCAGGAACACAGTGGTCAGAAACACAGTGGTCAGAAACACGGTGCTCAGAAACACGGTGATCAGAAACACAGTGGTCAGAAACACAGTGGTCAGGAACACAGTGGTCAGAAACACAGTGGTCAGAAACACGGTGCTCAGAAACACGGTGATCAGAAACACAGTGGTCAGAAACACAGTGGTCAGGAACACAGTGGTCAGAAACACAGTGGTCAGAAACACGGTGCTCAGAAACACGGTGATCAGAAACACAGTGGTCAGAAACACAGTGGTCAGGAACACAGTGGTCAGAAACACAGTGGTCAGAAACACGGTGCTCAGAAACACGGTGATCAGAAACACAGTGGTCAGAAACACAGTGGTCAGGAACACAGTGGTCAGAAACACAGTGGTCAGAAACACGGTGCTCAGAAACACGGTGATCAGAAACACAGTGGTCAGAAACACAGTGGTCAGGAACACAGTGGTCAGAAACACAGTGGTCAGAAACACGGTGCTCAGAAACACGGTGATCAGAAACACAGTGGTCAGAAACACAGTGGTCAGGAACACAGTGGTCAGAAACACAGTGGTCAGAAACACAGTGGTCAGAAACACAGTGGTCACAAACACAGTAGTCAGAAACACACTAGTCAGAATTACGTTGGTCAGAAACACAGTAGTCATAAAGAAACTGGTCAGAAACACAGTGGTCAGAAAACAAACTGGCCAAAAACACAGTGGTCGGAAACACACTGGTCAGAAACACAGGGGTCAAAAACACACTCGTCACAATCACACTGGTCACAAACATAGTGGTTAGAAACACAATTGTCAGAAACACAGTGGTTAGAAACATAGTGGTCAGAAACATAGTGGTCAGAAACACTGTGGTCAAAACATAGTAGTCAGAAACAGAGTGTTCAGAAACACAGTGGTTAGAAATACAGTGGTCAGAAACACACTGGTCAGAAACACAGTGGTCAGAAACACGGTGGTAAAAAACACAGTGGTCAAAAACACACTGTTCATAAACACATTGGTCAGAAACACAGTGGTCAGAAACATAGTGGTCATAAACACACTGGTCAGAAACACAGTGGTCAGAAACACGGTGGTAAAAAACACAGTGGTCAAAAACACACTGTTCATAAACACATTGGTCAGAAACACAGTGGTCAGAAACATAGTGGTCATAAACACACTGGTCAGAAACACAGTGGTCAGAAACACGGTGGTAAAAAACACAGTGGTCAAAAACACACTGTTCATAAACACATTGGTCAGAAACACAGTGGTCAGAAACATAGTGGTCATAAACACACTGGTCAGAAACACAGTGGTCAGAAACACGGTGGTAAAAAACACAGTGGTCAAAAACACACTGTTCATAAACACATTGGTCAGAAACACAGTGGTCAGAAACATAGTGGTCATAAACACACTGGTCAGAAACACAGTGGTCAGAAACACGGTGGTAAAAAACACAGTGGTCAAAAACACACTGTTCATAAACACATTGGTCAGAAACACAGTGGTCAGAAACATAGTGGTCATAAACACACTGGTCAGAAACACAGTGGTCAGAAACACGGTGGTAAAAAACACAGTGGTCAAAAACACACTGTTCATAAACACATTGGTCAGAAACACAGTGGTCAGAAACATAGTGGTCATAAACACACTGGTCAGAAACACAGTGGTCAGAAACACGGTGGTAAAAAACACAGTGGTCAAAAACACACTGTTCATAAACACATTGGTCAGAAACACAGTGGTCAGAAACATAGTGGTCATAAACACACTGGTCAGAAACACAGTGGTCAGAAACACGGTGGTAAAAAACACAGTGGTCAAAAACACACTGTTCATAAACACATTGGTCAGAAACACAGTGGTCAGAAACATAGTGGTCATAAACACACTGGTCAGAAACACAGTGGTCAGAAACACGGTGGTAAAAAACACAGTGGTCAAAAACACACTGTTCATAAACACATTGGTCAGAAACACAGTGGTCAGAAACATAGTGGTCATAAACACACTGGTCAGAAACACAGTGGTCAGAAACACGGTGGTAAAAAACACAGTGGTCAAAAACACACTGTTCATAAACACATTGGTCAGAAACACAGTGGTCAGAAACACAGTGGTAAGAAACACATAGATCAGAAACACAGTGGTCAGAAACACATTGGTCAGAAACACACTGTTCAGAAACACAGTGGTCAGAAACACAGTGGTCAGAAACACGGTGGTATAAAACACAGTGGTCAAAAACACACTGTTCATAAACACATTGGTCAGAAACACAGTGGTCAGAAACATAGTGGTCATAAACACACTGGTCAGAAACACAGTGGTCAGAAACACACTGGTCAGAAACACAGTGGTCAGAAACACACTGGTCAGAAGCACAGTGGTCACAAATACAGTGGTCAGAAACACACTGATCAGAAACACAGTTGTCAGAAAAAACAGTGGTCAGAAAGACACTGGTCATTAACACAGTGGTGAGAAACACAGTGGGCAGAAACACAGTGGTCAATAACACTCTGGTCAGACACAAACTGGTCGGAAACACTGTGGTCAGACACTATCTGGTCAGAAACACATTGGTCAGGAACACACTGGTTAGAAACACACTGGTCAGAAACACACTGGTCAGAAACACA
>SZWC01022856.1:3910-35623 GCA_023375785.1 Penium margaritaceum
GGGGGGAGGGGAGGGACACCCTTGGTTTTGCTCATTCCTCTTCAGCTGAAGCAGTTTCATCGCTGTAAATTGTTGGCAGCTCTTTTGGGATAAGTTAGTGCAGCCGTCATGCACTACCTTTGTCGTCCATGGCTGGGGTTGTGGCAAAGCAAGTGCGGTGGGTCCCTCTTCCATACCCAGACACCTGCTTGACTGCAGCCCATAGATGATTATGCCCTCGAGCAAGGGACTCTCAGTTATAGGCACAATGAGTACCACATGCAAAAAAAGTAGCAAAAATCTAAAGAAACAGGTCTCCAGTTGCTGTCATAGACGAATTTAGCCTACTCATGTGCTACGAGTTGGCAACATGCTCTGCTCTGGACTGTCAGCCTGTGGAGTAGTCAGCACAATAGCAAATTGCGGGAATGGGTGCAACACTGGTGGCCGCTGAAAGGGCCGCGACAAGCACTGGATCATGTGGGAAGAGGTTGCTCGTGGTCATGGAGACACTTTTGTCATCGTGGAGTGGGTGTGGATGTGGCTTGACATACTTTGCTCAATCCTATGGACGTGGGATGACAAGAGGAGAGGTGGAGGAGCCCACGTGCGCGAGGTTCGACCCTGCAATGGGTTGGGAGATCGATTGGAGGACAGAACTTCATCGGGAACAAGAACGGGAGGGTCAGTGTGTGCCCAACAAGCCAGCTGCCAACGCCACCCGCATGGGCCCCTTGCGTCCGGTCTCGTGGCCACCCTGACGTCCCAGCAGAGCAACGGATATGGCCTGCGAATGCTCCATCTGGAAATTCTCTAGGAAGTCTCCTATACGCAGGCTGCTGCTGCTGACTCGGCAACATTGTTGCCCAGCCAGCAACAGCAGTGTCTGCTATGATTGAGGTTTCAATCATATCGCAGATGTAGATGATTGGTGAAAAGGAGAAAGGGGCAATGGAGTGTGTGAGACCACATGGCTCAAAAGAATGCCGTAGTTAGGTTTTGCGCAAGTTAACAAGTGACAACGAACAACACGTCTGCCGGCTCGGTAGGGAGAAAGCGCGAGCGAACGCGCAAAAAGCTTGCTTGTGCTCGTCACCCTCGCTGGTGCGTGAGGATCAAACCACCGAGGAAAAAGCATAATGCAAGGTGGGCTGCCGGACAAAATCCGGGAGCATTCAGTCTTCGAGGTCAACACCCGGCTACACCAACCACCAATGAACAGCACCACACAATAACCACAAAAGTGAACAGTTGCTCGTGATTGCACAAGGAACATATCATGAACATGTGGCAGACATAAAGGGATACCATGTTAGCCCATGGCTCTCTCCCACACTTGATGGGAGTACTCTTTCACACTGCTCAATCACAGCACCGGTGCAATCTCCTCGAAGACGGTGCAGCTAACGCCGGGGTCCCTTACCAGTCCATCACCTGCCTGGATGTGACGAGCGTGCAACAAGGCCAGAGGTCACTTTGTGTCTGTGACACATACAACACTCTCCCATGACGCATAGCCGACGCACATACTGGCACTCGCGACCACAGAGTGAACATCACAAGACATGGTGTAGGATTGTACACATGACAAAAACAAGACACATCAACTTCGAGCGTCACAAGCACACAAAAGGCCAATGGCACAAACAAAGGCCTTGAAGGCATTCCTGTTGAGCGCTTCCGTGAAGGAATCAGCTCCACGCTCTTCAGTATCGACCCAGAAATTCCGGGCATCACCAGCAGCAACACGCTTATACACAAAATGATTCCATGTTAATGTGCTTAGTGCGGGTGTGATGCATGCCATCATGCTCAATAGCCTTCATGCTTTTCTTGTGACATCTTAATGTGATACAGCAGATGGAGACAACTACATGTTACAACATTCAATACAACCAAACACTCTCACGTAAACCTACACCAAAGATAACATATTCGGCATCGCTAGAGTTGCGCACCACATAGTCGTGCTCACCAATTTTCCATGAGACAATTGTCCTCCCCAACGAGGAAGACCTCGCGAGTGCATGTGTAGGCATCTGCATCATGGACCTACGTATTGTTTATGTTGGCATCCATAGCAAGTGACGGTTGTGCACTGTAGCAAAGACTAAACAACCACCTCTAGCAGAAAAGTTGGCAAACCAGTAAACCTCACGAGGGTGTTCATACCTTCTTTTGCAAACATGTGTTATGTACCCCAAACTTAATCAGGCATACACTTCACCTTCAAGAGTACTAACGCCTTAGCACTACATCTCGAGAAAAGCTCAAGTCGCCAATGCGCAAGAGGGCATCAAGAAAGGGTTAGTTGATCAGTATGCAAAAAGAAATCCTTTATAGATGCCTCTCCTGTCTTATAAATCAAAAACACATTCCTGGACAATGGCTTGACCCACTCACATCACCAATAGACTTGCGCTGTGGGTTTGACACATAGGAATCCTAGTGCCAAGGTGGTAACCAACCATGTAGCTTCCAAGAAGCTATTGACTTTCTTTCTTAGAAGCTTCTTTTAGAACGAAGATGTGCATCGGCAAGGAATGCACTCATAGCCTCTCACTTGGCCAAATAAACGAAATGGCAAAGCTAACCATTCACCCATATGGTGTACTCACAGGTCATATCTCACATGAGACAAAGCATAGTTGAAACACCCTACAATGGATCCAAGGGTCATACCTCCACTAGGGACAGAGAATTCTTGATCCGTCCTACAGTAGTTAACAAGGGAAAAAAATATTCAACAAGTCTTGGGGCTTGTTCTAGACCATAGAGTGCTTTCACCAATCTAAAACCTTGGGAGCATCAACCCCCTCTTGAACCTCCATCAGTACCTCTTTGTCAAGTTTTTCGTATAGAAAGGTTGTCTTGACATCCATCTGGTGGACTTCCATTTTCTTGGTAGCAGCGATGACGAGCATTGATAGGATGGAGGCACACATCATAACACGAGCAAAGGTCTCATCGTACTTTATGCCGGGACATTGAGTGGAACCCTTTTTCACCACCCGAACCTTGTACTTGTCCATCTTGTCTCCTTTTTACTTTCAGCACCTTCTCAGATCCCACCAGGTGAGCCCCAACAGGTCTGTCCACCAGTACCCATGTCCCATTCTCCTCGATGGATTGGAGTTTATTACACATTGCTTCATCACACTGGGCTTTGTCGGTCCGAGTGAGTGCCTTCCCGACAGACGTTGGGTTTTTCTTGGACCAAGAATGAATATTTGAAGCCTTTCCATTCACCCGTGTCTACGTCGTAATGTTGCCAAGGTACTTTGAGATGTGAACTTCTCCGCGGACCTTTTGGCTGTTACCACTAATGTGGAGGCTGCAGGTATGCTTTGTCGTTGATGATGAAAGAGGCATCCTCCTCATAGTCAGGAGGGTCAGATACATCGGACTCAAAGTCTGAATGCTCCTAAACATCTTCATAAGATCCTCTCCATGTTGCACCATCCAACCTATGCACATGCCAATGTTCTGGTGCTTTGTCTCCCTCCTCAAGGAGGGTGAACCACTCTCCTCGTTTGCGAGTGTTCTCAAGTTCCAGAAGCTCTCCTTTCCACGCCTTTGGTTTGAATGGCCTTCATGGCTCCTTCGTCTTATACTCTATAAGCTCTCTAGATGATGTTGTAGTCGATGAAGGTACACTTTTGCACTCTTGCATCTAGCTTTCCAGGACCCTCACCAACTTGGACCTTGGCAAAGGCAGTGCAGCAGAACACTTTAAGATGGGAGGCGTCCGGCTTCTTGCATGACCATACTTCTTTCGGCATCTAAAGCTACTGCATTTTCTTCTTCTTACCTCTCCTTTGCAGTGCTTCTGTAGGTGTGTGGTTCACAAGATAGGTAGCCGTACGTGTTGCTTTAGCCCTGAGGCAGCGTAGTATCAAATAACATGTACCTTGTCATGCCAAGGAGGGTCTTGTTCATACTCTTTGCTATGCCTTCATTTTTTCATTGGTAGTGGGTGGTTTTCTGGTGTTCAATACCCTCTCTCTTGAGCCACTCCCTCCAGACTTTGAACTCTCCTACATTGTCCATCGTGAATTCCTTCACCTTCTTACCACTTTTTTGCTCAACCATAGCGACAAAGGCTTGTACATTTATCTTCAGCTCACTTTCCTTTTTCAGAAAGCATTTCCAGACCTTGCAGCTGTTTTCATCGATGCATGTGAGGAAACATCTGCCACCTCCATTTGATGGTATGCAAACGGGTCCACACACATCAGAGTAGATGAGGTCTAGGGGTACACAAGCGCGTGTACCATTGTGCTTGAAGGGTTTCTTCTCAGCCTTTTCCTAAAGGCACGGCACACACAAGTTTCTGGCTCCTTCCGCCTCATCACCCAGCTCCATCCGACGTACTTGCTCCTGTTTTTCAATGAGCACCAACGTGCGATAAGCCACGTATCCAAAGTGCCTCATGTTCTCTGAGCAAGTGTGCTGGCTGGAGCGAAAAGTCCCGCTAGCTTCTATTACTTGCGGTCTTGTTTTTTATTCTTCCACTACCACTGCTTCCACTACTCCAACATATCCTTCTTCACCACACACTCCCTCACCATCACTCTTGGCCAAGATTTAGCGTTTGATTCTGTCATCTTGGTTTGAAAAACGTTTAGACGAGTGGTGGTGGCGAGATACATCAAGGATCCGATCACCCTCAGACAGTTAATCAGATCCACCGTCTCCCCGGCTTAGAAACATCTAGAGATTTCAATAGAGTGTGGCCCGCTAGGGTCATGGGGGTGGAGGCCGACGGCACTATTGAAAGCAGAGGTGCAAAGGGCTCCCCCAGGCTATAGAGATATGCAGCATGGTGAAAATTTAGTGTGTATTCTGAGCGGTCACGCTCTAACTCCGTACCCATGAAGACAAAAGTAGGGTTAACATCCTTCATCCTTCATCTGTCCTTCGTCTTACATGCTCAGTGCAACAAGGAATTAACAGATTAGATAGCTGTAGTGCTTGGAGAAGCATCAACAGGTCATCAACATAGACAAGGATGGCAACAAGGGGAATAGAGGGCCTACTCAGAAACAAGGCAAGATCAGTAATGCTCCTACAAAATCTACTCTTCTCAAGCGTGGAAGTGATCTCCTTGTTCCAACAGCATGGGGACTGCTTGAGCACGTAAAGAGCCTTGCGGGTGTGCCACACCCTATTGGTTCCATCTGTGAACCCATGGAGTTGGACCATGTAAACTCCCTCGTCAAGTCTGCCATGAAGAAAGGCATTGTTGACATCCATTTGTTCTACCTCCTAGTGATGCTGGGACACCAAGCCAAGAAGAGCTCTGGCGGTTGTGTATTGGCCGATTGGAGAAAATTTCTCCTCAAATTCAATGCTAGGATTTTGATAGAGTCCCTTGGCAGTGAGCCAAGCCTTGTAACGCTTGACAGTACTGTCTGGTTTTGGACTTTTACAGTGTACCCAATTGGCTACCACCGCCTTTCGGTGTGGTGGGAGATCTACTAACTTGTAGACACCTTGGTCAGCGAGGGTATCCAGCTCTACTCGCATGGCCTGCTTGCACAGGGTGGATTCAGTGACGCTGTGTGCGTCACGAACTATAGCTGGTTCCGGTGGGAGCAGGGAGAGACCAGCAGCGGCAAAGCACAAGGCAACATACCCAGCAACAGAGGCATCAAGCGCCCAATGGAACTCCCAATCAATGAGGGAGTATCCAAGAGAGGTGCTGGGGTGGACCACAAATACAACAATGGGAGAGTCAGTGGTAGTGAGCCCAATGGTCCACAAGCCAGGTTCACCAGAGACAGTAGTTTTGTGGATGAAAGGAGAGGAGAGGTGCACTCCTCAGGGCCCATTGCAGGAACACCAGTGCTGGGAAAGAAAAGGAGAGAGGGAAGAGAGTGAGAGACAGAGGGATGAGGCTGTGAGGGCAAGGCCCGATGCCAGCCACCATGGACAGAGGGAGACACAGCCTGAGGCATAGTAGCAGAAGAGGAGGTGGCAGGCTGCATAAGAGGTGCAGGCGAGGTGGGAGTAGGGTCAGCCGGGATTGGAGGAGGCACAGGTACCGATGGCATGGAGGAGGAGCCACCCGTAGTAAAGACAGTGGGAGAGGACAAAAGAGGAAAAGAGGAAGAGCCAAGGAGAGATGCGACAGGAGTTCACGTGACAGATGGAGGAAAAGGACCGTTTGTAGGGGCCCGCACCAAGGGGACAACTGCAGGCCCTCCAGAGACTGGGAGGGGGGAGGAGGGTGTAGAACCTTGCCCAAGCCGAGAAGACTGGGTGAGAGAAGGAGCAGTAAACTGGGCAAGCCAAGGGGGTTTACGCTCAAACAGATGCTCAAAGAAAGAGGTAATCTCAAGATTCGATGGCAGGACACCGCACTAGGTCCCAGAAGTGCCAGGCTTTTCAGAAGGGAGAGACAACCACGAGGAGAGAGTTTGCCGTCACGATGATCAGCACGAAGCCAAACAGAGGCGACAGATCCCTACACTTGTGCAAGACGCTGGTCAGCCAAAGGAGGGGACCGTGGGGAACATGGCTCCACACCCAAGTCATGTACGACATGGCCTCAAAGGGGAGGAGGGGAGACTGGCCGGAGGCAGAGAGTAGGGAGCGGATGCCATCAGCCAGGGTACGATTCTCACATTGAGACACGCTGTTTTACTGTGGCATGTAAGGGGCGGGCGACTCAATGCGAACACTACGAGAATCAAGGAAACGAGAGGTGGGAACAAAGAATTTACCACCTGGATTACAGCGAAAGACACGCAAGGGACGTAAGCATGCACGCCCGGCCAAGGGCAGCCAGGACTCAAGGACGTCAGTCACATCACTTTTGTGATGTAAGGAAAAGATCCAATGGTAGCGAGAGAAGCCATCAATCAGGCACAGTACATAGCGACCAAGGTCGTCAATGACCCATGACCCATGATATCAACATGCACAAGATCATGTGGATGTGAAGTGTTGGACTCTGCTGTGGTAAAGGGTGAGTGGTGCATGTTGCCACGAGCACAGTCAAGGTAGAAGATGAGTACAGAGGTGCAAACGTGACAGAGTCAAGGAAAGCAGTAGGTTGGAGGCGTAGGAGGTGAGCAATGGCAGCCGTGTGGATGTGACAGAGACGACGGTGCAAGAGATCAGTGTGCTCAAGAGACAGAGTGGGCGCAACGTGAACAGACGCAAACGAAGCGACAAGGGGAGGGATAGAGGGATGCAAAAAAGATGGTCATAGTGCAGGCCATGAAGAACCACACGACCAGAGGAGTAAATTGAGACGGTGCCAACACCACAGTGACGGACAGGAGACTCACCTTGAGATCAGGGAGAAACAGAATTTCACGGAGTAACAGGTGCCCACCAGGACCAACAAAGCAAACAGCACCAACACCCTGGACAGGCAGTAGCTGGCTAGACCCGGTGCAAACAAAGGAAACAGAGCTGACAGGACTGAGGGAGACCATGGAAGAGTGAAAAGACGTCATGTGGTGGATGGCATCAAAACTAATGATCCAAAAGCCATTTGAAACACGAGCAGAGGATACGTCAAGGCAGACAGCGGCAGTACCAGACAGTGACCGACGAGGACCGACGAGGAGGGTGCACAGAGGCAATGAGAAACGTGCAGGACTGCCAATCCTTGAACCAGGGATGATCAACAGGCAAGGAACCCTGAACACAATATGACGATATGCCATGAAGGGCTTCATCCAACTCACACGCAAAAGAGTGGAATATGCCACTCATACCTTCACCTCCCGGAGAACGAAGCTTGAGAAGCATAGTGAGGCGACGCTCCAGGACACGCTCCTCCTCATGACGGTTGGGACAGCGACTAGAGGGGCAAAAGTCAGAGGAATGGCCATCATCATGAGGCCAAACAGATGCAGTGTAATGGCCGTATGGTGGCCATAGTAAGAGGGGCCAGAAGCAGGACGTACCCATCCTTAGGAAGCGGTCTGGGAATTCAGCTGCTGCAGGGGCACCATGGTGGTGTTGAAGGCAACTGCGGAGGATGTGGGAGACAGAGTTCATATCACAGTGGTGGCATATGTGGTAGGTGGGGAAGTACTGACACCCAAACAAGCCCAATGGGCTCGCATGGAAGAGGCAAAACGAGTATCATTGTGAGGGGCTGTCCACTTGGTGCCGGGAGCCCAGAAGTGCCGCAGTTCCAGCAGGCCACTGTCCCTGGAGCAGAGGGCGTGTCGGCAACCTTACCACCATGGCCGCGGCTTTTACCCTGGCCTCGGCCCTGCTCCCTCCCCCCACCGCGCCCAATGCCCTGGGAGGCTTGGACAGCTACGGTGGGATGCAAAGAAGTGGAGGAGGAGGTCAAGGATGCAGAGATACAGAGAGGTAGGTGATGTATTGATGGCAGCAAGAGGCACACGTTGAAGCCGCTTATTCTAAAGGTTGCCCCACCAGTCTGTAAGCCAAGCTGTAGTGAACTCGTATAGCGGCCAAATTCTTAGAGGAGATTTGGCAAGCACTTTCTCAGCAGCAAGCTGCTCAAGTTAAGATTCCGGCACATGCAAGTACAAGTCAGAGAGAATGAGAATGAGGCCAGCAACAATGAACAAGCACGTAGAGAAGAGTCCGTAGGCAGCCTTGTCCAGGTTGCATAGGAGGCGTATTCGCAGTGTCCAATACTCATCTGCAGATCTGTCCACACGGAGGTGTAAGGTGTTGAACTCCACAGTAAGATCACTCTGGGCACCATGCCCAGTCACTGTCTTGCGGTGGCGGATGAGGACATATGGCCCCCACTGGGTCTACTGGGGTGTGGTGAGCAATGTCAGCATTGTATGCAACAATGTCATCTAGTAGCTCCTCTGGGACGGCGTTGAAGAGAGCTCAAACTGCTTGTGCTGCCTCGGCAGGCTGGGGAACGAAAGGAGTTTTGGCTGTAGGGTCAGCAGGAGAATAGTACTCCCAAGTTATCTCCCCCTGGGCCCATGAGCTAAAATGAGTTTCCTAAGATGAGAAGGAGATTTTGGAAGAGAAGTGGAAAGGAGAGCTTTCAAAGCATTTCTGCTGCTGGAGAAGAAAGATGCGAGCAAGGACAGCAACAGAGAGGGGTGGAGTGGAGGAGTCAGTTGTAGTACCTACTGGGACAAATGACTCTACAAAACATGTATAGCACAATTGGAGGAAATCACAGTAGCAAGGGCAAGGACTGAGTGCAGACTCTCCATTACCGTGTTGGCCACTTTGGTGGCCAAACATTTTTGGGCGTGGAGCCCATTTTGGAGTTCCTCAATCCTTCGTCGCACTACCTGTGCCTCAGAGAGTGTGGCCTGAAGGGCCTCAATGGTCTCTTTGGAAGCTGGCATGGTAACAGATCATGTCAATGAATACTAGTGAGAATGAAATGCAAGAGTATAGAGGGAAAGGAGTGGAATACAGGTGCTCACCCAACTGACGGTGTGGTAGAAGGAAGAAGAGTGGCAAAACCACTCCTTTGGCTAAGGATACCAGCAACGCAACCCACGCTGAGATGGCGACCACCAGGCAGATAAGGCCTATGATGGTAGAACCCGCCATGGTTGCTTACACACATGTAATGAATACGTTGACGATAGCATGTTAGGGAGGGAGCGAGCTGCTCCTGTCTCCATGTGTGGAGGCACAAATGGAGCTGACAGCACTAGACGTTGCATATGCTGCAGTGGTGACAGCTGAGGCCACAGCTGAAGAGGCCACGGTCACCTTTGTGACAACGTTGGCGATGGCAATGGCTAAGTGGGTCAGGGAGGCCGCTGACTCAAAGTATGCTGCTATTGCTCTATCCATTATTGTTTGTGTCGGTACCTTGTTGGCCCGTGTAGTTGGACAGAAGGTGGCGGAGGCATCGGCGGTTGCGTCAAGGATGAAACCAACAAGAATGATGGGGTCGGAGTGTGACGAAAGATCCAGCACTTGACCGGGGGCCTCAATGGTGTCAGCAACAGCATGACCAGCAGAGTGTGGGAGTGAGTTTGATCCAACAGGTTGCGTATCTGGTAGCTGTTACAGTGTGGCAGGCAGGTCATCGGTAGTGTAGACCTGATGGCCAATCTCACCTTCTTACTCCTCTTTTGAATTTATCATGTCCTCGCACCAGTAGTCTGTGGACAACATGGGAAGCCACAGTAGGGTGTCAGGATCGTCATGAAGGTGGGTTCCACACCATCCAGTCTTCCTCCTAATGTCTCGCCTCACGTGCTACCTCCCTGGAACCAGTGTAGGGCAAGTCCAACTCGTCCACGGGCCCGTCAAGTGGCAGCAAATCTTGTATGTTGACTCAGTGGCCGCAGTGGCAGCCCGGAGAGTGGCAGTTGTACAAGGTGTGTAGGGCTAAGGAGTGTCACTGTAGTGTGTGAGCCTCGTTCAGTGGCACAGCGGAGCCAAGGGATGTGTGGTCACAGCGTTTGTGATCACAGTCAGGACAATGGCCTATGCCGTTGCAAAATGTGGGTGGTGCAGTGTTCAAACGTCGTGATTGAGCGAAGTGCAGCTACGGTTGAGATGGCAGCCCCGGCATACGAGCCTCACTCTGAGGCGGTGGCAGATACCTGTGGGTCCTATACCCACGGGTCTCAATAGAGCGAGGGAATCCATGGGCATGAAGGCTGTGGCTGAGACACTAGGAGCGACCTTCGCGAGATTGACAACCTGAGCAGCAACATAGGTCGCTACAGGCGGCAATGCTTTAAGTGTTGAGTCAAGCATAAACTGCTGCAAGTGCGAGAGTTGCATAAGAGATCGCAATTGAGAGAACTATGTTGCGGCAGACACGGTCATGTGTGTACACAGAAGTAATGTGGAGAGGGATGGTCTCCAAGTGGGCCCAATGATCCAGTGTTGTGAGGGAGATATCCCCACTACTCAGATACCAGTAGTTACCCTTGGTGAACCCAACTTGGTATCTGAGTATCTGAGTAGTGGGGATATCTCGAGAAATTTTGGTTGGGCTCGACCCACGGGTTGGACTAGGAAGTCACAAAATTCTCATAATCTTCAATAGCTCTACCAATGTAGAAAGAAATGAAAACTGAAAACCACACACCATAGTTGCCAGAGAGCACGGCGGATGAAGCACGCGGTAGTGTCATTTTTCCTAAGACCGGCCAAGACCCACTGATTTGGCCATATCTCTGCGCACAAACCCATTATTTGATGAACCTAGATGTGCAAAATCTTGAGCAGGTCTGACATCAATCAATGGATACACAGTTTAAAACATGCAAATCGAGCTCAAGAGCCAGTCCACCGATAAAACTCTTGCGACTGTAGAAAAACTGCAAATGCAAGCACCCCAAAAAGCACCCGGGATACTGTGAGATTTGTCTAGCAGCTGCTGCTGGATGGAGACACCACCTCTTTGTGCTCCAGCAATAGCTGGGTCTACATCAGTGATTTGCTCAAGCATGTACCCAGCCGTGTGGTCAAAGTATGCTATACAGACAGACGGAGACAGCTTACATCACAACACTCCTCCATGACCAGATTTTACGCATGTCCATACACGTGTTGAACAAACACAAGTGCCCAATGAGATGCTCAATAGTCCATGCGCACACAACCTACTCTCAGCCACTCCCAAGTAACGGGCAAAGTCTGATAGAACGAATGGTCACCATGAACTTTCTTCGTGCCAATGCCTTGGTCAGGAAGTCAGCCCATTGCACGTCTCTCCCAACCCAGATGACAGAGATCACCTGTCACTCCACAAGATCACACACAAAGTGATACTCAACGGCAATGTGCTTCACACGTGCATGAAACGCACTAAATTCATCTACAATAGTAAGAGCACTCTGGTGTCAAATCACAGAATGATGTAAGGCAGAGACTGACGCAACCCACAAAACACATGTTACAACCACACCGCCTCTTTAGCCCGGCTCCAAGTGTATCATACTCAGCCTCTAAGGAGCTGCGTTTAGTGCAACCTTGCTTTCCACTATTCCATGAAAAAGCGGTGCCACCCAGTAGGAACACGTAACTTGTCCAATTGTACCCATCAGGACTCCACGCCTAGTCATTGTTTGTGCAGCCATCAACTACCACCACCGAACACTATTGTCAAAAGCAGATTCTGGTGTATGGTGTGGAGACCACGTACAACACCACTCGTACACCTCCGTGAAGGGCTCTTGCCCAAAAACACCATGATAAGAATAAAATGGTATTTGTGGCAAAGGCAATGTCAGATTGTGTAGTAGTGGCTAAGTACATCAGAGAGCCAGTGAGGCGCAAGTAACGGGTCACGTCCACTGTCCCCCTCAGCTCTATTGGATCATCCACCTTCAGTGCATCATGTTCGTCAAGTGTGATGGGGGAGGAGGCTATGGTAACTGCACCAAGGAGGTCAGCAAACCTCTACGCCACATCGCACGCATAACTCATCTAATATAGCAAGAGTTTCTTTTGCTGACGGTCACCTACGATCTCCATTTTGAGAAACACAACTATAGGATCAAGGTCCTTTATCCTGTAGGCAAGGCAACTAGAATGACTTTCTTGGCCTCCTTCACGGCCTCAATCAAAGGAGACACAATTAGGAGGTCATACAAGTACACCATGATGGTGGCGAGACTATCAACTACACGTTTGAGAAAAAGGGACAGGTCGGCATCACTCTGCATGTACCCGACATGTGTCAGTGTGCTAGTGATCTCCTGGTTCTAGCACAAGAATGACAGCTTCAGGCCGTACAAGGGCTTGTGCAAGCGCCAGATCTTATCACCGACCTCAAATTCTGGTGGCCGGACCATGTACATCTCCTCCTCTAGACTGCCATGAAGGAACGCATTGTTCACATCCAACTAGTGTAGCTCCGAGACATGGTGAGCAACATTTCAAAAACAGCGCGAGCGGTGGTCATGTGTCCAATGGGTGTACAGGTGTCAATAAAATCCACACCCTGAACCATTCAGAACCCCTTGGTCATCAAGAAAGCCTTCTAGAAATCTAGTGCACCTTTACGCTTCACCTTGTTGTCAAGGACCCACTTTGCATGTACAGCTTTCCATCCATGTAGGAGTTCAACTAGCTCATAGACAACGTGCTCACAGATGGACCTCAACTCATCCTCACAAATAGCACTCCACAACTCTGCTTCTTGAGCGTATAGTTCCTCCTTGAACCTTCCTCAATGAGGCCACATCGAGGGAGAGGTTCTGGTGGTTAAGACACACGCCTCAAGGCTTGCCCTGGGCACAACCAGGTTTGTTACAACATCACAGGTGACTGAGAACTCTTGAGAAACCAACTCTTGACCGACAAGATAAGATAAGTTCACCTTAGTGTAGTTTACCTGGACAGTCAGTCCAAGGGCCTTTGTGCCAGGCTTGCTACTATTAACACTATGAGTCAGAAGTCTAGGCGCCAAGTCAGTAGTTTGGTGAGCCCTAGAGGCCAGCGGTTGGAGTGAACCACTGGGGTGGGAAGAGTAGCCCGATGCTAAGGTGCTTGTCTCAGGTTTCGGAGCAGGCTGTTGGGCCTCAGCCACAAGGGCTGTGGACTCGTAGGGAAGGGAAGAGGGTGCATTTAACATGGATAGGTGTTAGCTCATACGTGGAGTGAGAAGGTGTAAGCACAGGAGTAGGTGTGACTAGAGATGCTTTCACTGGTGCACAGTCATGTGAGCAAGAGGGAACTGATGCTGGCACAGGATGAGGTGCGCCAGAAGTCAAGCCTGAAGTAATCACAAGAAATCAACGCTCCCCCACACGCATCATCACACGACACAGACGCAACAGTACAAGTAGACTTTGGACCACATGATTGTGCCAACACACTTGCATTTCCCTGAATGTAGAGTGCCATAAGGTGATGAGGCTCCGTAATGATGTAGTCATGAGGGTCTGCAACGTGAGCATTACCAATGCTAGGTGGAGGGTCAGCTGCTGTCATGGTCACGCAGCCGGTCTGGGTGGCACTCGATGCAGCCGTTCATTGGGTATGCACAACCTGAAGGCCTCGCATGATCTCCACCCAGTCGTGGGGCTGTGCGCACTCTGTATAGCAATGTGGGGCCCCACAGTAGTAAAACTGGAATGAACGTCCACTGCCATCACCGGAATGCTACGGACATTGCTACTATTGTTTCTGCTGCTTCTTACCACGGCTCCGTATGACATTCTTTCCCTGCAAAGTAGCAGCCAAACCCTAAGAGGAGGGCGACAGCGAGGAAGGTGAGGACGAGGCACTGAGGAGGAAAGGGGTCATTGGGAAGGCGGTCGTTTTGGCAACTAGCAGACTCGCCTGATGAGCCTGGCCAGCCTCACGTTGAGACAACCAGCGGACTCGCCTAATGGGCCTGGCCATCCCCTACAGATAGTTTAAATGGGTCCAAGGGAGTAGCTCCAAGGAGTCTGACGACTCGGTGAGAATCGCTTGATCGAAGTAGGTGAACATGTCAACAAACTCCATGTGGGCCCGACCATCATGGTGCATAGGGCCCACAATCGGGAGCCGCCGACGGTGTCAGGGCAAATGTAGAACTGCATAGCTCACCGCTAGTAAGCAGCCGCCGACTCAAAGGGACCCTGCGGAAGGGAGCTCAACTCCTGGAGACGTGCCGTCATCATTGCATGGGTCCCGGCTGCCAGCACAGTAAGGACCAACTCCCAGTCGCGGCGAGGATCTGCTCCACTACCTCTACTAAGGGGCCCCCAGGAACGGGCAGGATTCAACGACGATGTCGTATGGCACAACGTAGAGAAAGTCGCACATGGCTCACTAAAACTTACATCTGGCGGTTGTCGGCCATCTGATACAGACTCAAGTAATGTGGCCAAGTGCCCTCCGCATCGGTCCACACCGGGACGAGGGTCTCCCAGGCGTCAAACCCAACATCACTATTGTAGCGTGGTGGTGGAATCTCGAGTCCTTCGGCCGCTGATCCGTAGAAAGGGTGACCACAAGGGCACGCTCTAGTGTATGGGGAATCGGTAGCCCATAAAATGACATGTCGAGAGAGCGGCGTGTTGAGAATTAAGGAACAGGCAGCCCATAATCCCTTCTGTGAGTGGTCTGCTAACCCAACTAGAGACGGCTCATCCCCTCCACGGCCTCTCGCCGCAGGAGGCGAGAAGCATGGTGACTGGGCACTCTAGGGCCTCGAAACTGCTACATTCAGTCATCAATCTCATCAACGCTCCTTTTGTCTCCAGCAGGCAGCTCCTTCTGCACGTCCTACTGCTACACGCTCTGTTGCTGAACATGGTGCTGTGGTGCTCCAGGGACGGCTGGCAAAATCTGTTGCATCCTCCGTAGCATAGTGAGAACCTCCTTGAGGGTGGTCTTCTGTGCCGTCTATTGCTGCCAGATGTCCTCCTGCGCCTGTAACAGAGAGCCGATGGCCTGGGAGCGAGCATTGGATGTGTTAGACAATGAGCTACAGCTGGAAAGAGCAGTACGCCCCTTCTGCTTGTTGTTGCCAGGCGCCATGTGGGGCGCTCAGTATGGAAAAACACAAACGTGCCCGGATTGACAATCCAACTACGTTTCTTGAGGGCTTGGGATGCGAACAAACTTTGATGTCCAGGTCAAATTTTTGGCTAAGTCGGTGATGATATCAGCACAAAGGATGCTAACGTCGTCAAGGCAACACTGACATCACCACGCAAGGTGCTCACGTCAGCGGCGGTCAGGTACTACTGGACTCCCACTGGACGTCGATGCGCGTCTCTTTAAGATTTTCCTCTCCCTTTGCTTCTCTTTTTTTGTTCTCAAGGGCACACGGATGCTGCATGTCTGAGGAGTAGAAAGGGGAGGGGGGGAAGGGGTGACCTCGTCACCCCCTGCTCGTGGCCGCGCAGGCGTTGTACAGTCACTGTGCAACTCCTGCACAACCTGCGTAGTGCTGCTGTGCAATAGTGATGTACAGTAGTCTTGCGTAGCTACTGTCCTGTGTAGGACAGTAGCCGCAACACCTGCTACCGCCGCTCAGCTGTTGTTGCAGCCGTTGTTGCTGCTGTTGTTGCTGCTGTTGCTGCTGCCCTGCTACTTGATCTTGCGGTTGCTGCTCGCTGCTACTCACTGCTCCTGCCGCTGCTTACTGCAACAGCTGCTACAAGCTGCCACTACTCGCAGCTGCCACCGCAAGCCGCTTCTACGAGCTGCTTCCCCTTTTTTTGTCTTGTCAGAAGGAAAACTCGGCAGCAAGTTGGGGATGTTGATGCAGCGTGCGGGTTTCCATGCTAGTTGCTTAAGTCTGCTGCACCCCTCAGTCTGCTGCTCTAGAGACTAAGTCTGGAAGCTCTGGGTTTGTTACTCAGAAGTGTGCGCGCCAGTGTTAGCGCCAGAAAGTTGCTGAAAACTGACTAGGAATGAAGAAAAAGCAAGAATGAGAGACCCCTCCAAGTTCTAGCTCCCCCCACTAGTGTAGAACTTGTTACTCAGCTAACCAGCCAATTCGAAAATAGTCCTAGACCTATTTTCTGGCAGTCAGGGTTTTCTCGGTGAGCCCTGCCACACGCCCGACAGCCCAAAACCCGGGCGTTGTCCGTTTTGCCTGAAAACTGGACCATACAATAATATCGACAACGCAAACGCAGTCGTGCGGTCAGAATCAGCTAGAAGAATAGCAGCAAAGATTTATGGCTTCCTGAACCCTGGTAGTGCCTACGACGGTCCACGATGCCAAACAGTGCCACACAACACGAGACATGGATCCTAGGCAGAGCATGACGCTGCAGACGCAATGGCACAGTCAGAACCAGCGCTGGGAGCATGCAGAGAGCAACTGCTGTGGCAGTGACCGCCGGCAGCCCGAACGTCAAGGAAGGCTGCCGATGGAGTTGGGCACGTTGTCGGAGGGAGGAGGCTCCAGCGAACTGCGAAGAGGCAACAGCGTGCGTCGGCTCCACCGGACGACACTCCAGCAGTGTCGAGTCTCGCAGTCAGTTATGTGCACGCCGATGTACACAAGCCGGAAGGACACAACAGAGCACAATCAAAGGTGTACAAAAAGCAACACTCCCCCATGACTCACAGGCGTAGTGCACATGGGCGGGTAGAGACACAGTCAACAACCAAAATCCCCCAGGGCACGCAGTGACACAGGCAAGGACAAAGAGAGTCACTCACGGATGCACACCAACCGAACTCACAGCCTTCTTAAACAGGTCGCGCTTCATTGCCTTGGTCAAGAAGTCAGCCAGTTGCCGTGTTCTCTCAACCCACACAATGCTGATACTACCGTCATGCAATAGTGAACGCACATAGTGATACTCAATGTTGATGTGCTTTGTGTGTGTGTGATGCATACCGTCATTGTCGGCGATGGCCATGGCACTCTCATTGTCACAATGCAACGTGATGGATGCGACGGACTGACGCAGCTCGGACAACAGACGACACAACCACACACTCTCACACGTGCTTGAGCCAAGGGCGACGTACTCAACCTCAACACTGATGTGTGCAATGCACCCATGCTTGCCACTGCACCAGGACACAGCCGTGCCGCCGATCAGAAAAATCTAGCTTGTGCGACTCTTGCCGTATCGATTGCCGGCCCAGTCACTGTTGGTGTAGCCCACCGCGACGACAGACGGTTGGGGGCGGAACATGAGACCTCACCAAGGAGTCGAGAGGACGTAGCGCAGTACTTGGATTGCAGCCTTGAAGTGGAGGTAACGCGGTTCCTGAGAGAACTGGGCCAAGAGGTTGACGGCGAACGCGATGTCTGGGTGTGTCGTCGTCACCAGAAACATCACTGACCCGATGACTCCCCCACAATGGCTGGGTCAGGAATCTTGAGCTTCACTTGGCCATCAGGTGACGTGGGTGAAGATGCGTTGGGCACAAGGGGCAGGTCCTCGGCGAAGCGAGTGGACAAGGTCTGTACATAGGCAGCCTAGTGGACATACAGTATGCCCCGAGAGTGATCATGCTCGAGCTCCATGCCCAGGAAGACTCGGGCAGACCCGAGATCCTTCATCTGGTAAGCAATGTGCAACAGGTCCTTAACACGCTGGATGGCACCCATGTCAGGCGACGCAATGAGGAGATCATCGACGTAGACCAGGACAGCGGTGAGGGTCTGGCCTCGTGGGCTGACAAACAGTGCGATGTGAGCGGTGTTGCGTTGAAGGTTACTGTGAAGGAGCGTGCTATTGATCTTGTGGTTCTAGCACCGAGGCGACTACTTTAGGCCGTAGAGGGCCTTCCACAGTCGCCAGACTCTCCCGGTACCATCGTCGAAGCCTGGAGGATGCACCATGAAGAGCTCCTCACCCTCCAGTGAACTGTGGAGGAAGGTGTTACTCACGTCCATCTGATGCAGCTCCCACCCATGCTGGGCAACCAAACTGAATAGCGCCCGGCTCGTGGAGAACCGGCCAACTGGGGCAAAGATCTGGTCGTAATCGACCCCAGGGACCTGAGCAAACCCCTTGGCTGTGAGGCGGGCCTTGTACTTGTCCAAGGAACCGTCGGGCTTCCATTTACGCCCAAGTACCCACATGTCACCGATGGCCTTCCGACCTGGAGGGAGGTCGACAATGTCATACACGTGATGCTGCCGGATGGCAGCGAGCTCGTCACTGCAGGCAGTTTCCCAGTATGCAACCTCAGGGGAGGCTCAAGCCTTGCGCAAGTTAACTGGGTCCTCGGGGCATGCTATGGAGCGGACTGAGAGAGCGTGTGTATCTTGGGCTCCTGGTGGGATGCATTCGAGTGCAACCATGACAGCATGCCGATGCTCGTGATGAAGCATGGTATAGCCCAGTGCATAGCCAGGATGAAGGTTTGTAATGATATCTTAAGTAATCAAGCCGATGGCCTTAGTGTCAGGGTCCCCACTTATGACTGTAGGAGTGGAAGAGACACGTGGCGCGAGAGGGGGCCAAGATGCCACTAGACGAGGTGCTGCGATCTGCGCGCTCACTGATGGTCAAGGTCGGAGGCTGCCGCCTGGGCCACACGTGTAGCGTGGTGGGGCAGGAGATGGCACCGAGTCTGATGGGCCGACGGAGGCGGACGGGGTTGCTGACGCGGAGGACCAGCGGATGCTACTAGGGCTGCTGGCCCAGAGGGGCCAGCGGACGCGACTGGGGCTGCTGGCCCAGAGGGGCCAGCGGACGCGATTGGGGCTGCTGGCCCGGAGGGGCCAACGGACGCGACTGTGGCCACCGTCCGGGAGGGGCCGGCGGGCGCGACTGGGGTAGCTGGCCTAGGGGGACTAGTGGACGCTCCTGGGGCGGCCGATCCGGAGGGACCAGTGGATGTGACTGGGGCAACGGGCCTGGAGGGACCAGTGGACACGACGGGAGCTACTGGGTTGGAGGGGCCAGCCGGCGCGACTGGGATAACCGGCCCGGAGGGGCTAGCGGGCGCAACTGGGGCTGCTGGCTCGGAGGGGTCAGCGGGCGCCACTAGGATTTCTGGCTCGGAGGGGCCAGCAGGCGAGACTAGGGCTACCACCTCGGAGGGATGAAGTGATGTGCCTCCCGGAAGCAGTTGGACGAAGGATGGACTCACCACTCCACCACACGACGGGAGGGACACCGACGAGCCGGAGCAAACGAGATCGCGCAGAAAAAGCTCTTCAAAGAAGAGGGTATCGCAGAACTCTACGATGAAGTGTCAGGAGGGATCCCAGAAGCACTGGCTTTGCATTGACGAGAGAGACCAAGAAAGGTGCAAGGACGCCCGCGAGGGCCGAGCTTGCCGCCCTGCTGTGGGACGGGCAACCACACAATGGCCACGTAGCCCCATACGCGAGCAGGGCGGAGTTTGGCTTGTTGACCGTACCAGTGCTGGTACGGTGTGGACTGGCGAGGAAGGCGTCCGTGGGGAATCCGGTTCCAGTCCCACATCATGTAGACCATGGCTTCAAAATAGGAGCCATCGGAGAGGCCAGACTCAACCCGCATGGTGCAAACGGCGTCAGCCATGGAGCGGTTCCACTGCTCGGAGACGTCGTTCTGGGCAAACTTGTAGGGACCGGACGTCTTGTGGTGCAAACCGCGGGAGGCGAGAAAAGTCGTGGTCTTGTCCATGTACTCACCACTGCGATTGGAGTGAAAGTGGCAAAGAGATCGACCACACTCGAGCTCCACAAGGACAATCTAATCCTGAATTACACCAGCGACATCTCTCTTCTGCCAAAGGCAAAAGACCCAGCGGTAGCAAGAGTAGTCGTCCCTGAAGGTGAGGACATAGCGGCCCTGCTCTCCGAAAGACTCGGTAGGGAGAGGACCCATGACATCGGAATGGACCAGGTCTAGAGGAGCATATGCACGAGAGGAGGACAGAGGGTATGTGGATCGGTGCATCTTGTCCTGAGCGCAATCAACGCACTCTATGGGGCACAGGAGAGGGAAAGTCTCCGGGTCAAGGCCCTTGGCCGGTTGGATTGGAAGCATGCTATCTGAGGCAGCAGAGTGGACGTGGCAAAGGCGACGGTGCAAGAATCGGGTGTGCTGTAGAGAGAGTATGTTGGTGACGAACACATGGCCAGTGTTGGCCAACGAGGAGGGGACGGAAGGAGAGGAGGCCAGACAAGGTACGTGCCACAGGTTGCCACCAGTGGTGGCGTGCAAAACAACAAGACCGGATGGACGCAACAACACAGTGCCAACACCAAGCGAGTGCACAACGTCCATGCTCATGCGGTCAAGGGCAGTAACAGACAGAAGGCTGAGCTCAAGACCTTGGAGGAAGAGAACATCGGTCAAAACGGTATCACCAGCAAGACCACGGAAACGAACGACGCCGACACCGCGGACAGGTAACGCCTGCCCAGAGCCCATCCGGACCTCGAAGATCGCCAACAGGACTAAGCATACTGAAGGCCTCGCGAGAGGCTGTCATGTGATGCGTAGCTCCGGAGTCAATGATCCAGGTTGCGGCAGGGTCCTGGACCAATGTCGCCAGATCACTGACAATCACATGGCAGCAAGCGAGAGACGCGGACACAGTGGAAGGGGGCGTGAATCGAGACTGCCAATCATCAAGCCACGCGACGTCATCACAAAGGGAGGCAGATGAGATCATAGGGGATGGCGAGACAGACGAGGAAGTAGGAAACGACCGCAGCTCAAGCTCAGTCATGCAGGGCAATGGGGATGAGCAAGAAGTGACGCAACTCGCATTTCCCTTGGGGGGGAAGGCGAGGCAGGCCGAGCTGAAGTGCAATGAACTACTCGAGCTGACGCTCACGCGTGGACGGCCCGGGAGTGTAGACTGAGTGTGGAGTGATGGCGCCGGAGCCTGGATTAAAGGAGGACTGTCTCGGTGAAGGGAACGGAGGTACCGACGGTTGCGTATGATACTGCTGAGGAGCTGGCGTCTACGGGACCGGTGCCGCGGTCGGAGGAGTGGAGCCACTGGACAGGGCCGGGGCGACAGTAGTGGCGACAGCTACAACGGAAGAGGCTAGATGGCGCTCCCACTGGCGACGCATAGTGGCGATGACACAAGCCTAGTCCATCGGTAGCGGGCACGTATACCACCCGTGCCCTGGCTGGCCACAATTGTGGCAAACCGAGCCACCATTGGACCCAGTCAACTGCTGGTGCTGTGGCTACTGCTGACCCTTGCCCTTCTTGCTCCGGCGCTTCTTCTTCCCCGATGACGAGGAGCTGGTGGAGGAAGAAGCGACTACATGGGAAGAGACTGCCATGGACGCGATGGCAGGAGAGGCAAGGGCCTCTGTGCGTTGGAGACGGGACTCCAGGTGAGTTTCCTCAATCCTGAGGAAAAGCTCGTATGCCCAGGGCATGAGGGTGCCCTGGGCCGCCATGGTGGAGAGGACATCCTAGGAGTAGTGGATGAAGACGTCAGTGTACGCGTTGGTGGCACCACGCTTGATGGTGAGGAGTGCCACCAGAGGGGATGGAGCAGAGGTGCCTAGGCGGCAGAGGATCTCCTTAGCGCGCTGCCAGTACGCAATGACTGTCTTGGTCTCCCCCATGTGCAGGAAGTTGAACTCTCGCAGCAGACGGCTGGTCTCAATGTCGATGGACAGGCGATGGGGACGATTGAGGATGTTCCACGCGGCTTCAGGGTCTGGGTGCCGCCAGTGGTAAATTCGCCGAGAAAAGGCTCTTCAGCCAGGCGGGAAGCCGGAGGAGCGACGGGACCGCCGTCATACAGCTGGTCGGCCTTGGTGGAATCATTCAGGAGGGTGTACTATGACCATAGACCCTCACCCTGAGCCCAGATGCGAAAGCTGAGCTCCGAGCTCCGGAAGTGCTCGCCGACTTGAAGCGCCAGGGGCGGTGTCTCAAAGTCCTTCTGCCTGCGGCCGGCGCCCAAAGTGGGGCCAAGGACGGCGGTCACTGTATGCCACTGGCGCTGAGTCTGCTACTACACCACGTAATGTGTTGCAGCAGACACAGCAGGGCCAATGTGCCCAGGAGGAATGAATGACGGAGGGACACTGGTCGCAGTCTGTGAGGTCAATGGCTGTAGTGCTGCAAGCTGCTACGTCACGCCGGCGAGCTATTGCTGAATGGCAGTCAGGGGGTCAGAGGTGTTGGCTACGACGCCTCTGGGCTGTTATTGCTACTATTATTGCTGCTGCTGTTGTATCTGCTACTACTGTTGCTACCATTGCTGCTGCTGCTTTTGCTGTTGTTGCTGCTGCTATTGTTGCAACTACAGCCGCTGCTGTTCCTTGTCTTGCTGTTGCCGCTGTTGTTGTTTTTGTTCCTGCTACTGCTGCTGCCGTTGTAGCCGTTGCAACTCTTACAAGAACAAGGGGGGGGGGGTACCCCCCCTGGGGGTCCCCCCAAGGAAGGAGGACCCCTCCCCACTAGGGTTGTTAGCCATGGTGTTGGTACCCCCTTCTCTTTGTTTTGTTTTTTTATGACGTCAGCAGTGACATCAAAGGCTGGTTACTGACATCAGTAGCGGCTGTGGTTAGGAACATTACTGCTCTTGCTGCTACTGCTACTGCTTTTGCTTTAGTTGTGGCAGCAGCAACTACTGTTGCTATTGCTGCCACTTCTACTACTGCTGTTGCAGCTACTGCTACTATTACAGCTGTTGCTGCTGTTGCTGTTGCTGTGGCTGCTGTGGCAGCAGCAACTGCTGTTGCTGGTGCTACTGCTGCTGCTGCTACTACGGCTGCTGCAGCTGCTGCTGCTATAGCTGCTGCTACTGCTACAACTGTTGCTACTGCTACTACAATAGCAATTGATGCTGCTGCTGCTGTTGCTGCTGTTGCTCCGTGCTGCTGTTGGTGCTATGGCTGTTGTAACAGCTATGGAAAATGCTGCTGGGGTTGGGGAATTTTTTTGTTAGCCTTTTTCTTTCTTTCTTTCTTCTTGTCGGGCCCAGCGATCCTCGCTGCTTGTTGTGGGCAGCGGGCTGCAAGCTGCGAGCTCGCTGCTTGCTGCCAGCAGCTCACTGCTCGTAGCAAGCAGCAGGCTCGCTGCTTGCAGCCCGCTGCTCGCAGCAAGCTGCGGGCTGCGAGCAGTAGTAGCTGCTGCTGGCTGTTGCCGGCTGATACTATTGCTTGATGCTGCTTGCTGTTGCAGTTGCTGCAACTTGCTGCTGCTGTTACTCACAGCTGCTGCTGCTACTCACTGCCGCTGCTATTGCTACTATGAGCTACTGCTGCAAGGCCACCGCTGCTGCTTGCTGCTACAGGCGGTTGTTGCTGCTACGAGCTACTGAGAGCTGATGATGCTGCTGCTGCAAGATGGTGCGAGCTGGTGCGAGTTGATGCTGCTGTCGGCTACTGCTACTGAAGGCAGCTGCTGTTGGCTACTGCTGCCACTGCTTGCTGTAGTTTCCTGCCATTGCTGCTGTTACAAGCTGCTGCTACTGCTCGCTTGTGCCAGTCAGTGCACCTAGGAGACGTTGCCACCTGTGTCGTCGCCTACAGGTGCCGGACGCGGCCTGCCACTCACCTCTTTGCATCACGCGTGGGGGTCAGTGTTGCCGAAAAACATCCGGTACATCCTAAACATCCTGTACGCCAGTCTTCTGCTACTGCTGCTACGCTCTGGCTCTGATACCAAGAAGGAAACTAGGCAGCAGGTTGAGGCAGTAGCATTATTCATGCAGCGTGCAGGCTTCCACGCTAGTTGCTTCAGTCTGCTGCACCCCTCAGTCATCTGCTCTAGAGACTAAGCCTGGAAGCTCTGGGTTTGTTACTCGTAAATACGCGCGCCAGTGTTAGCACAAGATTGCAGCTGAAAGCTTAAAGTAACTGATTAGAAATGTAGAATGAGCAACAATGGGAGACTCCTCCAAGTTCTAGCTCCCCCCACTAGTGTAGAACTTGTTACTCAACTAACCAGCCAATCAGAAAGTAGTCCTAGACCTTTTTTCTGGCAGGCAGTAATTTCTCCGTGAGCCCTGCCAGACGCCCGACAGCCCAAAACCCGGGCGTCGTCCGTTTTGCCTGAAAACTGGATTATACCATAATACTGACGCTACAAACGCAGTCGTGCGGTCACGATCAGCTAGAAAAACAGCAGCAAATAGTTATGGCTGCCTGAACCCGGGCAGTGCCTACGACGGTCCACGATCCCAAACAGTGCCACACAGCAAGAGACATGGACCCTAGGCAGAACATGACGCTACAGACGCAACGGCACACTCAAAACCAGCGCTGGGAGCATGCAAAGAGCAACTACGGTGGCAGTGACCGCCGGCGGCCCGAACGCCGAGGAGGGCTACCGATGGAGCTGAGGACGTTGTCAGAGGGAGGACGTTCCAACGAACAGCGAGTAGGCCTCACCGTGCATCGGCTCCACCAGACGACACTCCAGCAGCGTCGAGTCTCGCCGTCAGTCATCTGCATGCCGATGTATACAAGCCGGAAGTCTGGAAGCTCTGGGTTTGTTGCTCAGAAACGCGCGCGCTAGAGTTAGCGCCAGAAAGCAGCTGAAAACTGAAAGTAACTGGTTAGGAATGAAGAATGAACAACAATGGGAGACCCCTCCAAGTTCTAGCTCCCCCCCACTAGTGTAGAAGTTGTTACTCAGCTAACCAGCCAATCAGAAAAATAGCTGTGGACCTATTTTCTGGCTGGCAGGGTTTTCTCGGTGAGCCCTGCCAGACGCCCGACAGCCCAAAACCCGAACGCCGTCCGTTTTGCCTGAAAACTGGACCTTACCATAATACCGACGCTGCGAGCGCAGTCGTGCGGTCAGAATCGGCTAGAAAAATAGTAGCAAAGAGTTATGGCTGCCCGAACCCAGGCAGTGCCTACGGTGGTCCATGATGCCGAACAGGGCCATACAGCATGCAACAAGGACCCTAGGCAGAGCATGACGATGCAGACGCGACGGGACGCGCTGGACGCATGCAGACAACAATTGCGGTGGCAGTGACCGCCGGCAGCATGACCGCCGAGGAGGCCTGCCGATGGAGCTGAGCACGTCGCCGGAGAGAGGAGGCTCCAGCAAACTACGAGTAGACCTCAACGTGCATCGGCTCCACCGGATGACGCTCCATCAGCGTCGAGTCTTGCCGTCAGTCATCTGCACGCCGATGTACACAAGCCGAGAGGACACAACAGAGCACAATGAGGGATGCACAAAAACCAACACTCCCCCATGACTCACAGGCGTAATGTACATGGGCGGGCAGAGAAACGGTCAACATCCAAACTCCCCCAAGGTGCGCAGAGATGCAAGCAGAGACAAAGAGGGCAATTCACGGACGCATGCTGACTGAACTCACAACCTTCTTGAACGAGTCCAGCTTCAGTGCCTTGGTCAGGAAGTCAGCCAGCTGTCCTGCTGTCTCAACCCATACGATGCTGATGCTGCCGTCATGCAACAACGAACGCACATAGTGATACTCAACATTGATGTGCTTTGTATGTGTGTGATGCGCACCGTCATTGCCGGCGATGGCCATGGCACTCTCATTGTCACAATGCAAGGTGATGGATACGACAGACTGACACAACTAGGACAGCAGACGATACAACCACACACTCTCACACGCGCCTAAGCCAAGGGCCACGTACTCAGCCTCAGCAGTGTTGCGTGCAATGCACCCCGGCTTGCCAGTACGCCAGGACACAGCTGTGTCGCCGACCAGAGAGATCCAACCCGTGCGACTCTTACCGTCTGGACTGCCGGCCCAGTCATTGTCGGTGTAGCCCACTACGACGACGGATGGCTGACGGCGGAACATGAGACCTCGCCGAGGGGTTGAGACGACGCAGCGCAGCACTCGGATCGTGGCCTCGAAGTGGAGGTGGTGCGGCTCCTGAGAGAACTGGGCCAGGAGGTTGACGGGGAACGCGATGTCTGGGCGCGTCGTCGTCGCCAGAAACATCAGTGACCCGATGACCCGTATATACGTGGTCACATCAACTGGCTCCCCCACAACAGCTGGGTCATGACTCTTCAGCTTCACCTGGCCATCGGGTGACATGGGTGAACATGCGCTAGGCACGAGGGGCAGGTCCTCGGCGAAGCGAGTGGATAGGGTCTTCACATAGGCAGCCAAGTGGACGTGCAGGATGCCGTGGGAGCGATCATGCTCGAGCTCCATGCCCAGGAAGACTCGGGCAGACCCGAGATCCTTCATCTGGTAGGCGGCGTGCAGCAAGTCCTTGACACATTAGATGGTGGCCGCGTTTGGCAACGCAATGAGGAGATCGTCGACGTAGACCAGAACCGCGGCAAAGGTCTGACCTCGCGGGCTGACGAACAGTGCGGGGTCAGCAGTGGTGCGCTGGAGGCCGCCACGGAGAAGCGTGCTGCTGATCTCCTTGTTCCAGCACCGAGACGACTGCTTCAGGCCATAGAGGGCCTTCCGTAGCCGCCAAACTCTCCTACTGCCTTCGTTGAAGCCTTGGGGCTGCGTCATGTCGAGCTCCTCACCCTCCAGTGAGCCATGGAGGAACGCGTTACTCACGTCCATCTGATGCAGCTCCCACCCATGCTGGGCAACCAGGCTGAAGAGCGCCTGGCTAGTGGAGAACCGACCAACTGGGGCGAAGATCTGGTCGTAGTCGACCTCAGGGACCTGAGCAAACCCCTTTGCTATGAGATGGGCCTTGTACTTGTCCAAGGATTTGTCAGGCTTTTTTTTACGCCAAAAGACCCACTTGGCACCAATGGCCTTTCGACCGAGAGGGAGGTCGACGAGGTCATACACGTGGTGCTGTCGGATAGCAACGAGCTCCTCGGCGCAGGCAGCATCCCTATGTGCGGCCTCAGGGGAGGCGCGAGCCTTGCTTAGGGTGGAAGGGTCCTCTGGGCGCGCTGTGGACCGGACAGAGAGGGCGTGTGCATCACGAGCCCCAGGTGGGATGCGAGCGGGTCCAGCCACAACACTATGCCATTGCTCATGATGAAGCATGGCGTAGCCCAATGCAGAACCCGGGTGAAGGTTTGCGATAATGGCGGAAGTGGTCAGGCCGAGAGCCTTTGTGCCAGGGTCCCCACTCACGACTGTGGGAGTGGAGGAGACACGTGGAGCCACAGGGGGTCGAGGCGCCACGGGACGCGTAGCGACGGTCTGCGCGCTCATTGTCAGCCGAGGTCGGAGGCTGCCGTCTGGGCCACGTGTGTAGCACGGTCGGGCAGAAGATGGCCCTGAGTCCGACGGGCCGACGGAGGCGGACGAGGCTACTGGTCCGGAGGAGGCAGCAGACGCAACAAGCGCTGTTGGCCCAGAGATGCCAGTTGGTCCGGAGGAGCCAGCAAACGCGACAGGCGCTACTGGCTCGGAGGGGCCAGCAGACGTGATAGGAGCTGTGGGCCCAGAGAGGCCAGCAGACGTGATTGGGGCTGTCGGTCCGAAGGGGCCATCGGAAGCGACTGGGGCTGCCGGCCCGGAGGGGCCAGCGGACACGACAGGTGCTGCTGGCTCGGAGGGGCCAGCGGACGCGACAGGGGCAGCTGGTCCGGAGGGGCCAGTAGACGCGACGGGAACTGTCGGCCCGGAGGGGCCATCGGAAGCAAATGGGACTGCCGGCCCAGAGGGGCCAGCGGACACGACAGGTGCTGCTGGCTCGGAGGGGCCGGCGGACGCGATTGGGGCAGCTAGTTCGGAGGGGCCAGCAGACGCGACGGGGGCAGCTGGAGGAGGCTCGGAGGGACCAGCGGACGCGGCTGGGACTGTTGGCCTGGGGGGCCAGCGGATGCCACAGGGCTACCGGCTCAGAGGGACGGAGTTATGTTTCACCCGGAAGCGACAAGACGGAGGACGAACTCACCACTCCCCCACGCGACGGGAGGGACACAGACGAGCCGGAGCGGATGAGGTCGCGGGGAATTAGGTCCTCAAAGTAGAGGGCATCGCGGGACTCGACGATGCAGTGTCGGCATGGGTCCCAGAAGCGCCAGGCCTTGGACTGACGAGACACACCGAGGAAGGTGCAGGGGCATCCGCGGGGGGTGCGCTTGCCGCCCTGCTGTTGGGCGGGCAGCCACACAACGGCCACGCAGCCCCAGACGCGTGCCGGGCGGAGGTCAGCGCGCCGACCGCACCAGTGCTGGTAGGGCGTGGACTGGCGGGGAAGGGGACCGAGGGGAACCCGGTTCCAGACCCAGGTCATGTAGGCCATGGCTTCGAAATAGAAGCCATCAGAGAGACCGGAATCGACCCGCATGGTGCGAACGGCGTCGGCCATGATACGGTTCCACCGCTCGGAGACACCGCTCTGGGCGGGTGTGTAAGGCGCAGACGTCTCATGGTAGATCCCGCGAGAGGCGAGAAAGGTCGTGGCCTCACCCAGGTACTCGCCATCGCGATCGGAGCGAAAGCGGCGAAGGGGTCGACCACACTCGCGCTTTGCAAGGACAAGCCAGTCCTGAATGGTTCGGGTGACATCGCTCTTCTCCCAAAGGCAGAAGACCCAACGGTATCGAGAATAGTCGTCCGTAAGAGTGAGGACATAACGGCTATGCTCACCAACAGACTCGGTGGGGAGAGGGCCCATGACGGCCGAGTGGACAAGGTCAAGAGGGGCGGACGCACATGAGGAAGAGAGGGGGTACGTGGACCGGTGCATCTTCCCCTAAGCACAGTCAATGCACTCAGTGGAGCACGAGAGAGGGAAAGTCTCCGGGTCCAGGCCCTTGGCCGGCTGGGTGCGGAGCATGCTTTCCACGGCGGCAGAGTGGACGTGGCAAAGGCGGCGGTGCAAGAGGCGGGTGTGCTGAGGGGAAACCGTGCAGGTGACAAATACATGACCTGTGGCGGCCGACGGGGAGGAGACGGAGGGGAAGAGGAGAGGCGAGGAACGTGCCACAAGTTGCCACGGGCGGTGGCATGCAGTACGACAAGACCAGATGGACGCAACGACACAGTGCCGACACCACGCGAGTGCACAACGTCCATGCTCATGCGGTCAAGGGCAGTCACGGACAAGAGGCTGAGCTCGAGACCAGGGACGAAGAGAAAATTGGTCAAAAACACATCACCGGCCGACCACGGAAACGAACGACGCCAACACCATGGACAGGCAACACCTGTCCGGAACCCGTCCGGACACCGAAGAGATCGCAGACAGGACCGAGCATTCTGAACGCCTCACGAGAGGCCGTCATGTGATTCATGGTCTCGGAGTCGATGATCCAGGTCTCAGCAGGGTCCTGGACAGGGTCGCCAGATCACTCACGGTCACAAGGCAACAAGCGAGGGACGTAGACGCGGTGGAAGGAGGCGTGAAACGAGACTGCCAATCGTCAAGCCACGCAATGTCATCAAGGAGCTGGGTGGAGGAGACCACGGGAGACGACGAGTCAGACGAGGAAACGGGACTTGACCGCAGCTCAGTCTCACTCATACAGGGATGGACCGGAGGGCAGGAGGTGACGCAACTCGCACTTCCCTGGGGAGGAGGGTGAGGCAGGCCAAGCTGGAGCGCGATGAACTGCTCCAGCTGACGCTCACGGGAGGACGGCCCAAGAGTGTGCACGGAGTGCGGAGTGACGGCGCCGGAGCCCGGGTAGTAGGAGGGCTGAGCCGGCGAAGGAAGCGGAGGTGCCGACGGCTGAGGGTAGCACTGCTGCGGGTAGTACTCCTGCGGCGCGGGTATCTGCGGGACAGGCGCAGCTATTGGAGTGGCAGAGCTGCTAGACGAGGTCAGAGTGTCCGGGCCAGCAGCAGCGACGGCGGCAGAAGCGAGGCGCCGCTCTCGCTGACGGCGCATGGTGGCAATGATGCGCACCTCGTCCGTCGGGAGAGGGCACGTGTACCAACCGTGCCCGGGCTGGCCACAGTTGTGGCAGACTGGGCCACCATCGCTGGACCCGGTCGATGACTGCTGCTGCTGGTGTTGCGATGGATCCTTGCCTTTCTTGTTCCGACATTTCTTGTTCTTTCCCGAAGGTGATGAGGTAGGTGCGACGGGGGAGGCGACGGCCACAAAGGCAACGGCAGGAGAGGCAACGGCAGGGGATGCAAGGGCCTCCGTGCGGTGGAGCTCGGACTCCTGGCGAGCTTCTTCAATGCTGAGGAAGAGCTCATATGCCCAGGGCATGAGGGTGCCCTGGGCCTCCATGGTGGAGAGGACGTCCTGAGGGTAGTGGACGAAGACGTCCGCATACACGCTGGTGGTGCAGCGCTTGATGGTGAGGAGCGCGGATAGAGGGGTTGGAGCAGATTTGCCGAGTCGACGAAGGATGTCCTCCGCCCGCCGCCAGTAGGTAGTGATCTTCTCTGTCTCCCCCATGTGTAGGGAGTTGAACTCCCGGAGCAGACGGCTGATCTCAGCGTTGCTGGACAGGCGATGGGGCCTGGTGAGGACGTGCCATGCGGCTGTAGGGTCTGGGATGTCGCCAGCGGTGAAGTCGCCGAGGAAGGGCTCCAGGGCAAGGCGGGAAGCTGGGGGGGCGACTGGGACAAGGGCACGGACGGTGCGACCAGCGTCATACAGCTGATCGGCCTGGGTGGAGTCGTAAGGGAGGGTGTAGTAGGCCCACAGACCCTCACCCTGCGCCTAGATCCGGAAGCTGAGCTCCCAGCTCCGGAACTGCTTGCCGGCCTGAAGCGGTGGCGGCGGTGTCTGAAAGTCCTTCTGCCTGCGGCCGGCACCCAGAGTGGGGCCAAGGACTGAGGTCACTGTCTGCCGTTAGCACTGAGTCTGCTGCTGTGCCAGGTAGTACGTGGTAGCGGACACAGCGGGGCTAGCGTACCCTAAAGGGATGAACGACGGCAGCACACTGGTGGCGGTTTGGGAGGCGACCGGCTGTAGCGTTGCAAGCTGCTTTGTCAAGGCGGCGAGCTGTTGCTGAACAGCAGCGAGAGGGTCAGGATTGTCGCCAACGTTACCAGTGGGCTACTACTGTTGCTGCTGCTGTTGCAGGGACGGCGGCTACTGCTGCTGCTGCAACGGCGGCGGCTGCTCCTGATGAGGCAGCGGTGGCTGCTCATGCTGCTACTGCTGCTGCTTTGGCTGCTGCTGGTGCGGCGGCAGCAGCTACTGTTGCCATGGCGGCGGCTGCTGCTCCTACTGCTACGGCGGCGGCGGCTGCTGCTACTGCGGTGGCGGCGGCTGCTACTGCTACAGTGGCGCCGGGTGCTGCTGCTGCTGCAGTCGCTGCAAGAAAGGAGGGGTAAGGATCCCCCCAACAGAGGAGGACCCCTCCTCGCCGGGACTCCCAGCCATGAATTTTTGTCCCTTGTTTTTTTTTTGTGTTGTTGTCTTGGTGTCGCTGATGGTAGCAGGAGGTTGGGGAGGTGGGGATTCTACCCACCCCTTTGACCTTCCCCCTTTCCCTTTGCCCCCCCCCCTTTTTTTTGTGTTGATGACGTCAGCAATGACGTTAGCAGTGACGTCAGTAGAGGGGTTCTGACATCAGCTGCGGTCGTTGTTGG
>SZWC01022859.1:0-27908 GCA_023375785.1 Penium margaritaceum
TGTATATGTATATGTATATGTATATGTATATGTATATGTATATGTATATGTATATGTATATGTATATGTATATGTATATGTATATGTATATGTATTTGTATATGTACATGTATATGTATATGTATATTTATATGTGTATGTATATGTATATATATGTATATGTATATTTATTTACATGTATATGTATATGTATACGTATGTAAAAGGGCCATACGGCTCAACTTAAGGTCTACAGAACAAGTTTCAAGGAGATACTAGATGCCTGTTCTGATGATCGATCAGACTTGTTGAATGGAAATATCAGGTGGAAAATTATGTACGGTCTAAGTTTTAGGCTGATCCAAGAGTTTGATTGAGATATATGAGTTTTGTTTTTATGTTCTGGGGTCATGGATTGTTGGTGTCTGGGTGACCATGGACGACCTCTCCATGTTTTAGCCTAAGAAAAGAAAAAGGCAACAGGTCGAGGGTCAAGACCTCATGGGAGAAATATCCAAAAGATCCTCCACCTAGGATTTCCTTCTCAGAGTATGCTCACTAGGATTAAGGTACTTCTCTTTGCTTTTTAGGTCAGGTGAGATCCGTTTGTGCTACCCATGGACGGATGGTGCTTTTTCATGGCATTTTGGATGATGTACCACTAGGAGTGTCATGAGAGTATTCTATAGCTCTCTAGGTTTTCTGTGATTTGTCTGCCTGATTCCTAGGCTGATTTCTCCCCTTATGTAAAATTGTAGACTATAGTGTATAAGCCTTAGCCTCCATGACTAAGTGGTGTGGCTTCTTATAAGACTGTCTTACCCAAGTTCTAGCTCTATATATCCTCTATTATTCCGAGTGATTCAATAGGTTTTCTTAAGCACAACTGATGTCCTATGAGTCCCACATACTCACTACTCCAAAACTCCCTATCTCCTCCAAATCCAACACTGTGCACAATCTTGTACCATCCTGCACCATCACATACCGTCCTACACCATCCTCCACCTATACCATCATACACCTACACCTTCATGCACCATCTTATACCACCAAAGACCAACTTCCACCTATACTACATTGCACCTATACCACCCTAAACTATCATGTACAACACTTCACTGTCAACTGACTTGAGGCAACTAGAACACAAGGCCGACACAATGGCACTTGCCGTCCGCTCCTATTATTGCAACTAGGAGGCGATATCACCCTTAGAATCACGTTTTAACAGTGAGCAGTTCATAAGAATCACTTCCTTGTACTATGTCCTTAGCACCCAGTCACTTTCGTGCGAGGAGCTAACTCCTGGGGCTTAGATCAACCAATGTTTCTTTAGTGTTTGCCTTTGGTGGACAACTCTGTGAGGAGTCTCAAAGGTAAGAACTATACTCAATGACAGATAACTAACATGTTCTTATAGTCCTAGAGCTAGCCTCTAGCCAAGGCGCGGAGGGGCTCTTGGATGACCTACTTTGTGAGCAATCTGGATTGCATCATCCCCCTGCCTACATGGCACTCCCTGTGACCGCCAAGTGGCTCCTGCCACCAGGAAGGACCTTGGAATATTCTAAGATGTCTCTTAGAACCTTCCTGTCCCCCTTTTGGAGACAAAGAAAATTATTCACTTGGGTAGGATTTGACCCAGTGATCTCTTGTTCAAGAGACTAACTCTGTACGTCAAAGCCACAAGGAGTTTTCCTAGGTAGTGTTTGCTGGCTATACTATCCCGTTTAGACCAAGGGGACTTACTCCAAAGGAGCAGTGCATGCATTGTCTTATCTGGACCAGACTTAGGGAAATTACTCCAAGGGAGTAGTGCATGCCTAGCCCGTCCTCTGCCTCTCTAAATGTCAACTATGGACAAGGAGTATATCAGATCAACGAACTCTCCCTTGCACCTATGTCCATTAGTGGTGAGATACCTCCTCTCTCCGGCAGTCTTGACCTCAGTCTTCATCGGCTGCGTTGATCGTACCGATGCCTGGAGTCAGAGTGCAATTCGCTGTCACGCGCCTTTGTAATACAATCTGCAAGCGTCTTCTTGATCACCATGTTTTCTAGGTCCACGATTTCCTTTGCGACCAGGTCACCTAAGTAGTGGTACCTGATGTCGATGTGCTTGGTCCACCAGGAGATGACATCATCCTGTGCCATTTTCATGGCACTCTTGTTGTCGATACAGACCTTTGTTCCTTACGTTTGTGGCACTTTCATCTCAGCCAGCAAACTACGTAGCCACTGTCTGTCCTTGCATGCTTCTAACAGAGCGATGTATCCTGCCTCAGTGGGAGAGAGCTTCCTCTCTTAGTGTCTTCACACTGTTTTGGTTTGTGCTTGCCCAAGAGATTGCACCACCGTTCAAGAGGCACACAAAGCCCGAGGTGGTCTTTCTGTCATCAATTCTTCCTCCCTAGTTGGCGTTTGAGTAGTACTCCAGCCGCAGCGGATCAGATCCCTCTTGGCCTCTAAACTGGAGTCCCATGTGTCGTTTCTTTTGTAGATAACGCATGATGCGCTTGACTGCTTGCCAATGCTATGGCCCTGGATTAGCCACAAACCTGCTCACTTGTCCCACAGCATAGAAAATATCAGGGTGTGTTCCTACCATGGCATACATGAGGCTGCCAACAGCAGACTGGTAGGGAATATTCTCCATCTTATGTCGTTCTGCTTCCGTGCTAGGACGTGCTAGGAGTCATAGAGGAGGAGAGCTTGATGTCTGTTGTCATGGGTATGCTGATGGGCTTGTAGCCCTGCGTGTTATAGTGCGTGAGGACCTCCATGATGTACTTGGTCTGGTTCAACTCGATGGTGCCTGCTGCTTGATTGCGGTGGATGCCTATCCCAAGGTAGAACTGGAACGGATCCATGTCCTTCATCTTGAACTTGTTGCTGAGATCTGTCTTCGGCTTGTTTAACAGCTCGACTGACGACGAGCAGATGATCAGGTCATACACGTATAGTGGAACCAGCATCAAGCCTTGCTCATCCTCTTGTACATAGACGATAGGGCCGTTCTCGCAATGCGTGAAGGTGAGCCCAGCCATGAAGCCATCCATCTCCCTGTACCACATCCTTATGGCCTATTTCAACTCGTAGAGTGCTTTGACCAATTTGCAAACCTTGTCCTCTGGAACTTTTCCTCTATCAGGCACTTCCATCAGCGCTTCTTCATGTGCAAACCTGTCTTGACATCCATGTGTCCATCTGGTGAACCTCCAGATCTTTTGCAGCAGCAATACCCAACATAGATCAGATGGAGACAACGGTGACAACAAGCGCAAAGGTCTCCTCGTACTTTGAGGCTGTACACTGGGAAAACCCCTTCACCACAACTCTTGCCTTGTACTTGTCGATGGTACCATTTTGCTTGAAAGTTATTTGGAGTACCCACTTTGACCCCACTACATGCGCATTTGGGGGCCTGTCCACCAAGATCCATGTTCTGTTCTCTTCACTGGATGCGAGTCCGCTATCCACTGCCTCCTTCCACTTGGCCATATCTGGCATGTTCATAACCTCCGTTACGGTCATAGGCTCTTCTTGAGCCAAGCATGACCAGCTCAGTCCGGTCCATTCCGCACTCTCAACGTCGTACTTGGGTGCAGGTCTCTTATTGTGCGTACTACGCCGGAGTGTTGCTGGTGGTGCTTCAAGGCTTAGTTGCTTCTATTGCTCCTGCGTGTTGGAACTGGAGGAGAGAGGGAGCCTTGGAACAGCAAGGCTGTGTGACTGAAAGGGTATGAGTTGTGCTGAAGAATGGTTTTGGAATCACTCAAAATGATGTACTATATGTAGAGCTAGACCTTGGACAAGTCAGCCCTCTCACAAGCCACACCATGTAGCCATGGAGGCTAAGGCTCACACACTAGAGTCCATAAACTCACACAAGAGAGGGAATCAGCCTAGCAATCAGGCTGACCACTCATACACGATGTGGATAGCTAGAAAATGCTCTCATGGCACATTCCTAGTGGTCACATAACCCACAATCCCATAGAGAATCGCCATGTGTCCATGGCTAGCATAAAAGGATCTCACCTCACCTAAAAAGTAAGGAGATGTACCTTTTTTCCTAGTCAGCACACTCTGACAAGGCAATCCAAGAATCTAGGACCTTTTTGAATATTTCTCCCATCAGGTCTTGACCCTGGACCTCTTGACATTTTCCTTTCTCAGGCTAAGGCATGGAGCCATCGCCCATGGTCACCTAGGCACCGGCGGTCGATGACCCCGGAAATTTCGAAAATCCATATCTCTCAATCAAACCGTTTGATCGGCCTGAAACTTTGACAATAGACAATTTGTCTCCTGATCTTTCTAATGGTCAAGTCTGATGGACAATCAAAGCAAGCATCTTGCAGTTCCTGGAACTTGTTCTTATGGACCTGAAACAGAGCCGGATGGCTCCTTTCCCAACAATCTCCCACGTTGCCGTAGTCAGAGTGGGCTGAGTCCATATACCTTCATACAGAACTGCTACTTCTCACGGGTCACTGGCTTGGTACACAATTCAGTGACCTGCTTACTGGTTGGATTAAATTTCACCTTGATAGCACCCTCCTGTACCATGTGCATGATGAAGTGATATGCAATGTCAATGTGCCTAGTGCGTGCATGGTGCTCATGATTCTTGGCGAGTGCAATTGCGCTCTGGTTGTCAACACGCACAGGAACTGGAACTATTGTACTCCCACTCATCTCTGCCATGAGACGTTGAAGCCAAACTGTTTCCTTTGTTCCAAAGCTGAGAGAGACGTACTCAGCTTCTGTGCTTGAGGTGGCCACGACCACCTGCCGTTTGCTGTACCAGCTGATGGCGTTGTCATTCATGATGAACACATGTCTAGAGATGGACTTGTGGTCCTCAGGGTTTGAAGCCCAATCTGTGTCTGTGTAGCCGATGATATTGTTGTCATTGCCGTTGCAGGTGATACCAATGGTGATGGTTCCAGCAAGGTAGCGGAAGATCTGCTTCACTGCCTTCTGGTACTCAGGTCCGGGGTTTGCCATGTGCTGGCTCATAGCGCTCACAGCCTATGCGAGGTCCAGCCTGGTTATCACCATGAAATACATGAGACTACCGATAGCGCTTTGGTACTTCTGCCGCCCAGCTGCATCCGCTTCTCTAGTGAAACTCACGAGGTATTATCGCGTCTCAAGTGGCGTGCCGATGGGTTTTCCCTCTAACATGGCGAACTGCTATAAAACATCCTTGAGAGCGTGATTTGCAGTCACGTAAGATCTGGACGCCGAGGCAGTATGATGCCTCTCCAAGATCAGACATCTGGAAGCGTTCCTGCATGGCCTCCTTCAACTCCTACATCACAGACTTGTTGTTCGAAAGGAGGAGCATATCAACCCAACAGACAATAATAATGAGGATCTCATACCCATGCTGCCAACGATAGACATTGTAGTCGCACTCGTTGTGTTTGAACCCCATGAACTGCAATGTCGCATCCAATTACTGGTTCCAAGTACGCGACGCTTGCTTGAGGTCGTACATCGACTTCTGCAGCTTGCAAACCAGGTGCTCTTAGCCATCCATGATAAATCCCTGTGGGTGCTCCATGTAGATCTCCTCCTCCAAGTCACCATTCAAGAATTTCATCTTGACATCCATGTGGTGGATATCAAAGTCCTCAGCTGCTGCATACAAGAGGAGCGTGCGCATAGAGGCAAACTTGGCAACAGGGGCAAAGGTTTCTGTGTAGTCAATGTCCTCGTGCAGTAAGCAACCCTTGGTGACCAGCCTTGCCTTGTACTTTTCCAGGTTGCCATCTGCTCCCTCCTTCTTTTTGAACACCCACTTGCACTTGATCACCTTGCGTGCAGGTGGACACTCTGTCAGCTCCCACATATCGTTGTCCAACTACGACAGTATCTTCTACTGCACAGCTTGCGCCTAATCTACTCCATCAGGTCCAGCCATGACATCCTTGTATGACAATGGCTCATCTGAATCTACGACGTTCATCTGTTATGGTTTCTGCAACATCTTGAAATGGCCGCGCTCACCACGCTTCTAACGCACCCTGAGAGGGTACCTAAGATCTGGTGCTGGAGCGTTAGCGAGTGGCTAGCGTGGTACTGCTAACAAAACTGCTGGTTCTGGTGGTGGTACATCTCCCTCTTTTGCTTCTCCCGACGAGGCTACTATATCTGCTGTATCAGACATGGGAGAATAGGCTGATTCTCCCACTGTCACAGTAGAGGAAGGATCAGGAGATACTCGATTAGGAAGGATATCTGCTCCCACTACCTTGTTAGCTGCTGGATCTGCTGCCTCTTCACAGGCGATATTGGTGGCGATGACATTACTCTCGTTGAAGATGAGACCCCTAGAGATGATAACATGGCCTGTATTCCTCTCGTAGCGGCGATAGGGCTTGCTTGCCACGTCATAACCGATCATCAGCAAGTGTGCGCTCTTCACGTCCCACTTTTGCCGCTTCTCCTTCAGCACGTGTATGTATGCCAAGTTGCCAAATGCGAGAAGATGACCCAGGCTCGGGTTCTTGCCCAATCACGCCTCGTACGGTGTCATCTCCTCCAGTGTCTTAGTTGGACTGCGGTTCTTGATGTACATAGAAGAACTCACTACTTTGGTCCAAAAGTCGTATGTGAGCCGAGCCGCGTGCAGCATGGACTCCGCCGACTCAACGATGGTGCACTTCACCTATTCTGCTACAATGTTCTGTGGCGAGTACGCTGTGCGGTACGCTGTGCCTTGATTCCAGCTGCTATGAGGTAGTCCTAGAACTCCTTGCTAAGGTACTCTCCACCGCAGTCACTGCGTAGCCCCTTGATTTTCTTGCGATTTTGGTTCTCCACTGTTTCCTTGAACTCCTTGAACCTGTCAAAGCACTGGTCCTTCGAAGCAAGGAAGTACACAATAATGTAACGGCTCAAATCATCAATGAAGGTCAAAAAATACCTAGAGCCTCCAAATCTCTGGGTCTGTATCAGGCCACACAAGTCCGTGTGGACCAGTTCCAGCACCTCCTTCGCACGCTCTCCTGCTCCAGAGAACGCCTCGCGATGTTGCTTCCCTTCCAAACAGCCGATGCGCTACTGCTATTCACAGTTAAAGATGGTTGGCAGGTCACGTACCATCTACTTTGCTTGAAGCTACTGCAAGACGTGCATGCTGATGTGGCCATAGCGCGCATGTCAGATCTCACCATCTGTTGGCTACATCACTGCTGCAAGACTTTGTTCACGCGGATCTTGGTCGCCCCCAGCAGGTAGTACATGTCGCTCCTCCTTGACCGACATCGCTAACTCCTCTCCTGTGTCCTTGTTGAGGATGTAGCCATATCCATTGTCAAAGACAGCACACAGTCCTGTGTTTGTAAGAGAGGAGATAGAGAGGACGTTGAACGCAGCATTAGGTACATACAACACGCCATGGAACACTCCCATTTCAATGCCATGCGGGGTCTCTAACCACATCTCCACAATCCCAATCACCTCAGCATATACCACCCGATCATCACCCATTGTGATAGGACTAGCTGTGTAAACCACTCCTTGTGATGTGTCAGTCTCTTGGTACACCCTGAGTCCTTGTACCATGCGAGATCCGCCTTCTCCACCTACGACACGTCAGACTGTACCATGAAGAGATGGTCGCGCACCTCATTGGCCACATTTCTGTTGCGAAAGTGGCGCTCACCAGACTGGTTTTACTACTGCTGCTAGTGTTGACGCTGTTGTGACTGCTGCTGCTGCTGCTGCTGTGGAGACTGCAACTTTTGCTACTAGTACTGTTGCTCCTTCTGGTCCCTCTTGAGCTTGAAATACTCCTTTTTGTAGTGTCCCTCTTTTTGGTAGTAGTGGCATTTGCCTTTCTTCTTGCCTCTCTACTACCCAAACAGCTGTTGTTACTGCTAGTTGCGTGAGCTCGTGGCTACAAAAGTTGTTTCACTACTGCAGCCACCATTGCGCTTTGCTGCATTGCGACGCAATTCCACTTGCACGAGGTATGAGCAGATGAAGTAAAGGTCGATAGTGGACTCGCATTCCAACGTCTCGCATACCGTGTCATGGCTGGTTGGGAGTCCCTCAGCAAGAGGAGGATGAAGCGTGTCTCTTCCACGGGGTTGCTTGCTACCCTCAAGTGCTTTGCCAGCTCCTTTGCTCTTTCGAGGTACGCCTCCATCCCTGTACAACCGTGTATTTTCAGTGCCATCATCTTCTCCTCCAAAAGAATGAGGAATGCAGGATCCTTGCTCTCATACTTCTTGCATAATGCATTCCACCCCTCTTTCGTAGTAACCTTGTCACTCATGTACTGGAGATGCAGGTTGGAGATGGTGTTGATAAGCAGCCTATACGCCTGCCTATCCTGTTTCTTCCACTCTCCATATGTCGCTTCTGCAGTTGTACATGAACTTGCATCTGCTGCACCTTTCTACAGCGTTTTTCTCGCCACCACCTCATTGTCGCTCACCACCTCCCACAAGCCCCTCCCCTCCACAAGAAGGCGGGTACGCATCTTCCAAAACATAAAGTTGGTAGGCCCTTCTAGCCTCTCCAAGGGCTGGGCTGCTCTCAACGCCTGCTGCTGCCATTTTGAGCCTTGGTGATGCTCAACGCTGCCCTTGGATGGCGGCGCTACCCTGCTTTTGCTGCTGCTTCTACCAAACACGTGTCTAACAGAAAATAGACAGTGGATGGAAGCAGACTGGGAATTTGAAGAAAACACTTAGCCCACCACTGGAAAATTCAGCTCAAAACCTTTCAAAAGGACCCATAAAACAGGGTCATCAACAGGGGATTTTGAAACATATGCTCTCGTGAAAAAAGGGTATGCTTCTGCTCCTACTCCAATGCAGTCCATCTAGCTTATAAACGGTGTTTTTCCTAAACAAATCAATGAAATGCAAATATTCTTGCACTAAAAGAATAAATAATACAATTCGCATATGCCACATTTTAAACCTGACAAAGAAATGAGAGAGTAATGGTCATCACAAGGCGAAAGTCTTACTCATAGAGAAGAGTGTAGCCTTGGCCGACCTCGTTTTGAGCATAACTCTCAATCCTTTTGTTGGATCTTCGTGCTTTTGGACTCGTTGGAAAGCTTGTGTTACCAACTTGAAGATCCTCTTGTCCTCATCAAATTTGGTCAAGGTTTGAGCCTAACCCATCACTCTTAAATTGACAGCCAGTGTAGGCTAAAACTAGCAGAACTTGGCTCAATGTTCGAACTCGAGGAGAGAGGGAGCCTTGGAATAGCAAGCATGTGGGACTGAAAGGGCATCAGTTATACTGAATAATGGTTGAGGAATCACTCAAACGATGGAGTATATATAGAACTAGAGCTTGGGCAAGTCAGCCCTCTCACAACCCACTTAGCCATGGAGGCCAAGGCTCACACACTAGAGTCCATAAACTCACATGAGAGGAAATCAGCCTAGCAATCAGGTTGACCACGCACACACAACCTAGAGAGCTAGAAAATTCTCTCATGGAACACTCCTAGTGGTCACATATCCCACAATCGCATAGAGAATTGCCATGTGTCCATGGCTAGCACACAAGGATCCCACCTCACCTAAACCGTAAGGAGAGGTACTCTTTTCCTAGTCAGCACACTCTAACAAGGCACCTTTGGATATTTCTCTCATCAGGTCTTGACCCTATACCTTTTTTCCTTTTTCTTTTCTTAGGCTACGGCATGGAGCCATCGCCCATGGTCACCCAGGCACCGGCGGTCGATGATCCCAGAAATTTCAAAAATCCATATCTCTCAATCCGACTGTTGGATCGGCCTGAAACTTGGACCGTACACAATTTGTCACCAGATCTTTTAAATGGTGAAGTCGGATCGACAATTGAGCAAGCATTTGATAGTTTCGTGGAACTTGCTCCAGTGGACCTGAAACTGAGTCAGATGGCTCCGTTCCCAACACTGCGCAGAAAGTGATCCGTTGTTTGATGAAGAGTCACCGGCCTCAGAGTTTGACTTAGAAATCTGACGACTCAAAGTTCCTTGCTATGTCCACCTGCGCAGTCACTCTCCCTACAACACCATCCTTCACTGGCACCATCTGCCAGTTCTCAGGTACCCGATCACTGACTCGAGCAACACGACTCACTCTCCTGATTTGGGGGCGTGGACGGGATCTAGCGACTCTCTCTTGCTGAGCGTCCTTTCATCAAACTCAACATCTTGCCTCGTGATGAGCTTTCCAGCCACTTGGTCCCAAAGCCTGTACGCCTTGTGTGCGGTATCAAATCTGACCATTACACACTTACAAGCGTACATCTAGGTTGCCACTTCCTTCTCCTGCTTCGACCATTGCCCACGCAGTACAACCTAAGATCCTCAGGTATGAGGCATCCGGCTTCTTCCCTGACCAAGCCTCCTATGACATCTTGAGCTACTTCTCTTGCTACTTCTTACCACGCCTTCCAAGTGTGGCTGCCGTAGTGAGATTCACAAGGTATCAAGCAGTTCTTGTAGCTTCAGCCCAGAAGCGAGGTGGGATTTTGGCGTCGAAGAGCATACTTGGTGTCATGCAGAGGATAGTCTGGTTCATCTACTCGGCAACGCCATCACTCTGGGGTGTGTATGGCATAGTGGTCTGGTGGTTGATGCCGTATTGGCTTAACCCGCCTTTGCACGTCTTGTACTCACCACCGTTGTCCGTGCGTAGTACCTTGATCTTTTTGCTTGTCTACCGCTCTACCATTGCGACAAACTCTTGCAGCTTCTCCGTGACCTCTCAATTTGTCTTGAGGAAGTAGATCCACATCTTGCGACTGTGGTCATCGATGAAGGTCAAGAAATCCTTGCTTTCATCGTTCAAATGAGTGCGGAATAGTCAGCACACATTAGAGTGAATCAGGTCCAAGATTGGTACCGCACGTTGCCCATTACGCTCAAAGGGCTTCTTCTTTGCCTTGCCTTGGAGGCATGGCTCACACAACTTCTTGCACTTTCCCTCATCCTTGGCCTTGCAGATCTCCATCCCATGAACTACTTCGTGCTGCTGCATAACTTGTAGTGTGCTGTCAGCCACATGGCTGAATCAGGTGTGCCACAGCTGAGCATCTGTGTCTTTGATGGAGTTGGCTGCCATGGTAATAGCATGTGGTGCAACATCAGGCTTTGGAGACTTGGGCTCTTCAACCGCCGCATATCCCTCATTTGTACTACCAGGAGGCTTGATCTGTAGTACATAGGCCCCATCAACTCTTGGGACCTCTGCAACAAGACTCTCCTTGGGATAGGAGAATTTCATATCTTTCTTCTCCAAGTTCACGGCCTCCTCCTCCGTGAAGACGACCGTCATATCGTGGTCCGTGATTTTTGATACTAACAAGAGATTTGCCGCAAAAGATGGCATGTAGACAACGTTCTCCAGCTTCAAGTCTTTTTCAGTACCGTTCACGTTGATGGTGATCAACTTATCTTCCTCGCCTTGCGCATGGACAAGGATGCCATTAGCATACCTAAAGCGACATTTAGTGTCCCCAATAAAGATGAACCTATCCTTCTCCCTTAAAGAGTAGTGGTTCGTGCCAGAGTTGAGCCCATAGGCTCCACGCTTGAGCAGTGCCGCTCCCTTGGTTACCGGCACGCTCTCAACCATCATGTTTCTCAACTCCTTCTTTCCCTTTCCTGTACCCTCATATCTACCACCATGATCTCCATCTTTTTTCTTTGGAGCCCTGCACACTCATGCCCAATACCCAGGCTTGCTTCAGTTATGGTACTTCCCACGACGCATTGAACCATTTCCACCACCACCATTACCTTTTCCTCCACTACTACTGCTTCCTCTGCTGCTCTGACCAGAAGAGGAGTTGTTGCCACGACCACCATAGTATGCAGCATAGGCTGAAATGTTAGCCTCACTACCAATATGACGCATGGCCTCGTTGCGCACGCACTCTGACACTGCCTCATACGTCAGATCCTCCTTCCAGTCACGAAAGACGGTGATCAGAGGTCCCCATCTTTCAAGTAGTACCATGAGGAGGATAATGGCCTGTATGTTGGTGTCGATTTCCTTGTTCATTTGGGTTAAATGCTGCAACAGTCCTCGAAACTGTAGTAGGAAGACTGGAATTGACTCTCCCTCGCTCACCCTCATCAAAATGAGCTTTTGAATGATAAAGAGGCGATTTGCAGGAGCCGTTGATTGGTATACGCGTGCAAAATTCTCATAAACCTTTTATACATGTGTGATACCTTGGAGGTAGACATGCTATGACTCATGCACTGATGTCACAAGGATAGCAAGCGCCACGTCATTTTTGACACTTCACGCTTCATATCAAGCATGTATTTTTGGAGGTTCAATCTGATCTCCAAGGAACATCTTCACGTAGTCACACTATTACATTCTGTGTATGCCCCTAGTCCAATCAGCGCAAGATTTAGACTGCGTATACACTGCGCTTGTAGCGCAAGTCCCCCAGCGACACGAAGAGAGGCTGAGAGAGACAAGGCATGCACTGCTCATCCTTGTGGAGTAAGTCCCCTTGGTCTACTCTTGGTAGTGTACCTGGTGCATGCTCCTTAAGTCAACTTCCTATAGCCTAGTGGGTGAAGGCGATGCTCGCAAGCGAGAGGTTCGGGGTCGAGTCCCGCCAGGACCAAATTTTCTTTGTGACTAAAAAGGGCCAAGGAAGCTTCCTAGAAGCCTCTAAGGTCCAAGGTGGATCAAGCGCCACTTGGCGGTCACAGAGGGTGCCATGTCATCAAAGCTGATGACACTGTCTAGGGTGGCCTTGGGGGGAGGCCCCTCCAAGGAGCCGCTGAGAGCACTGACCAGAGACTATATAAGGCCTGTCATTTGCATGTCATTATATCATCATCTCTTACTCTCGAGACTTGGGAGAAAACTAATCACTTGTTGGCCACCAAGAAAGAGGGTAAAGAACAAGTGCAAGTGCACACTTTGGTGTGTAGCATTGCCAGTTGGGTGAGAGTTTGGAACACTCTCCGGCCACGGTTGGAACAAGCTAAGTGAACCTTTCAGTGTGGAAACACCACTCCGTGGGTGATCTCTATCTTGGTTGAAATACCAAGGGCGGTCGGCGGTTTGCCTGTCGGCGCCGTTTACTCTAGACCGTGGTCATGTGCGGAGTGACACACACACCCTCATGCCAATCTCAAACTACCATTTCTACAAGGGAAAACCTATCCCTGTGAACTTTGATATCCTATCGTTGACCTGCTCAAGAGTAAGCGTCGTAGGTGTCGTCATACTACTCTATTTCTCTGCTTCTTTGATTCGTTGAGGCTGATAAAGCTGATGTAGGCTGTTTTCTGCTGCCGATTCAGAAGGTGCAGATCCGTCGCTTACCCCTTAGCCATTGATCACATGCAAACAGAGAAGAATGCACTCTAGCAAACCCCGGCTCGTACCTCCAAGGGCAGGGCTTATCCTTGCCCCTTGTTCGCTAACTGCAAAAACCAGCCGTTGGAGCTGATGGTGCAGATGGAGCAGATGGACCCGATGGAGCTGATGCATGCTACAAGACAAAGAGGGCGAGAGAGTGCGCAGAAGCGTGCCTTGCAACTAGTCATTGTGGGCCCATAACCGTTTGTCAACCGGCCTGAGGCAACGGATTAGAAAACAAGGCGGACACAATGGTACTTGCCGTCCGCTCATAGTATTACAACTAGGAAGAGATATCACCCTCAGAATCACGGCTCTGCACTGAGCAGTTCATAGGAATCATTTCCTTGCACTATTTCCTTCTCACCTGGTCACTTTTGCACGAGGAGCTAATTCCAGGGGCTAGGATAAACCAATGCTTCTTTAATGTCTGTATTCACTAACAGGTAACTGACAAGTTCTTATAGTCCAAGAGCGAGCCTCTAGCCTAGGCACGTAGTGGCTCCTTGGATGAGCCACTTTGGGAGCAATCAGGATTGCATCATCCCCCCTGCCTACATTGCACTACTTGTGAACGCCAAGTGGTGCCAGCCACCAAGACGGACCTTGGAATATTCTAAGATGTCTCTTAGAATCTTCTAGTCCCCCTTTTGGTCACAAAGAAAATTAGTCACTTGACTAGGATTTGACCTAGCGACCTCTCTGTCCAGAGACTAACTCTGGAACATCTAAGCCACAAGGAATTGTCCTGGATAGTGTTTGCTGGCTATGATATCCAGTTTAGACCAAGGGGACTTGCTCCAAAGGAGCAGTGCATGCCTTGTCCTATCTGGACCAGACTTAGGGGACTTACTCCAAGGGAGCAGTGCATGCCTAGTCCGTCCTCTGCCTATCCAACTGTCAGCTATGGACAAGGAGCATATCAGGTCAACAACACCATCCTATACTACCATACACCGCTTTGCACCATCTTGTACAATCCTGCACCACCTGTAAAACCATGTACCACTATGTACCACATTGCCGTATTCAAGACCATCATTTTCCATCCTATACCACATTTATCATTGTCTACCACAGTACACCACCCTACACTTACACCATAATCCACCACATAAAGCCTCTTGGAACTGGAGGAGAGAGGGAGCCTTGGACCAGTGAGCATATGGGAATGAAAGGGCATCAGTTGTGCTGAAGAATGGTTGTTAAATCACTTAAAATGATGGAGTATATACAGAGCTAGAGCTTGAACAAGTCAGCCCTCTCACAAGCCACACCACTTAGCCATGGAGGCTAAGGCTCACACACTACAGATCATAGTCTCACACAAGAGAGGAAATCAGCATGGTAATCAGGCTGACCACTCACACACGACCTAGAGAGCTAGAACATGGTCTCATGGCACATTCCTAGTGGTCACATAACCCACAATCCCATAGAGAATCGCCATGTATCCATGACTAGTATTCAAGGATATCACCTCACCTATAAAGCAAGGAGAGGTACCTTTTTCCTAGTCAGCACACGCTGACAAGGCAATCCAAGAATCTAGGACCTTTTTGGATATTTCTCTCACCAGGTCTTGATCTTGGACCTCTTGCCATTTTTCTTTTCTCAGGCTGAGGCATGAAGCCATCGCCCATGGTCATCTAGACACCAGTGGTCCATGACCTCGGAAACTTCGAAAAAGTGATATCTCTCAATCCGACCGTTGGATCCGCCTCAAACTTGGACCGTAGAGAATCACCTGATCTTTCGAATGGTGAAACAGGATTGACGATCAGAGTAGGCATCTAGTAGTTTCCTCGAACTTGCTCATGTGGACCTGAATTTGAGCCACATGGCTCCTTTCCCAACAAAACCACCTTTCAACAACGTGTGCCATCTTGAAGCATCCTACACCATCGTGTAGCACCATGTACCATCCTACGCATCGTACCACTATGCACGATCCTGGACCATCCTACATCACCTTCCATCATCTTGCACCATCTCGTACTAAAGTACATTGCTTCCGACCAATCTATACCACCATGCCTCATCCTGCACCAACCTGCTCCATCCTATAGCAACCTGCTCTACCATGTACTACCCTACAATACCCTGCATAACCTTGCACCATCATGGACCACCCTATACCATCCATGATCACCCTATACCATCCTCTACCATCATGCACCACCTTACACCATCCTATACCACCTTACACCATCCTATACCACCTTACACNATCCTACACCATCGTGTAGCACCATGTACCATCCTACGCATCGTACGACTATGGACGATCCTGGACCATCCTACATCACCTTCCATCATCTTGCACCATCTCGTACTAAAGTACATTGCTTCCGACCAATCTATACCACCATGCCTCATCCTGCACCAACCTGCTCCATCCTATAGCAACCTGCTCTACCATGTACTACCCTACAATACCCTGCATAACCTTGCACCATCATGGACCACCCTATACCATCCATGATCACCCTATACCATCCTCTACCATCATGCACCACCTTACACCATCCTATACCACCTTACACCATCCTATACCACCTTACACTATCCTGTATAAACCTGTGCTACCGTGCACCATCCTAACTCCCATTCACCACCTCGCCTCACCTTGTACCACTTTGTACCACATTGTACCATCGTGCACCCACCTACACCATCCTTCATCCGCGTGCACAACCGTGTACCAACATGCACCATCCTGCACCATCCTACATTATCTTGTACCACCCTACAACACATCTCTACCACATTAGATCATCCTACATAACCCTGTACTATCCTGTACCATCCTACACTACCGTCTCCATCCTGTACCAACATTTACAACCCTGTACCATCCTGCACTATTTGGACCACCATGTACTACCCTATACCATCCTACACCACCGTATACCTCATTACACTACCATGAACTACCGTCCATATGTACCACCATACACTTCCACTTCCTTGTATCATACTTAACCACCATGTACCATCGTATACCGTCCAACGCTATCCTGCACCGCCCTATACCATCCTACACATATATCACCATGAACTTGGACCACCCTGTACTTCCACCATCCTACAACGCCTTGCACCATCCTACACCTACACCGCCCTGGAGTACCACTATCCTGCACCATTGTGTACCACTATACACCAACTTGTACCACCCGGTAGCATCCTGTACCAGCGTCCACAAGCCTCCACCATCCTACATTCCCATGCATTGGAAAATCCCCATTTCTCTAATTTCTGTTGGATCTGGAGGAGAGAGGGAGCCTTGAAGCAGCGAGCATATGGGACTGAAAGGGCATCACTTGAGCTGAAGAATGGTTGTGGAATCGCTCAAAATGATAGAGTACATACAGAGCTAGAGCTTGGGCAAGTCAGCCCTCTCACAAGCCACACCACTTAGCCATGGATGGTAAGGCTCACACACTAGAGTCCACAATCTCACACAAGGGAGGAAATCAGCCTAACAATCAGGCTGACCAGTCATACACGACCTAGAGAGCTAGACAATGCTCTCATGGCACACTCCTAGTGGTCACATCACCCACAAATCCATGGAGAATCACCATGTGTCCATGGCTAGCACACAAGGATCTCACCTCACCTAAACCGTAAGGTGAGGTATCTTTATCCTAGTCAGCACACTCTGACAATGCAATCCTAAGACCAAGGATATTTCTTCCATCAGGTCTTGACCTTGGACCTCTTGCCTTTTTCTTTTGTCAGGCTAAGGCATGGAGCCATCAACCATGGCCACCCAGACACCGGTGGTCCATGACCCTTGAAACTTTGAAAATTCACATCTCCCAATCCGACCGTTGGATCAGTCTGAAACTTGGAATATAGATAATTTGCGACCTGATCTTTCAAATGGTGAAGACGGATCAACGATCGGAGCAGGCATCTGGATGTTTCCTGGAACTTGTTCCTGTGGACCTGAAATTGAGCCGGATGGCTCCTGTACAAACAATCTCCCACTTTGCCGCAGTCTGGGTGGGCTGAGTCCACATGCCTTCATTCAGAACTGCTACTTCTCACAGGTCACTGCCTTGGTGCAGAAATCAGCGACCTACCTGCTGGTTGGAGTAAACTCCACCTTGATAGTACCCTCCTGTATCATGTGCCTGATGAAGTGATATGCGATGTCAATGTGCTTGGTGCGTGCATGGTGCTCAGGATTCTTGGCGAGTGCGATTGCGCCTGGTTGTCGACGTGCACAGGAACTGGAACTGCTACACTCCCACTCATCTCTGCCATGAGACGCTGGAGCCAAACTGCTTCCTTGGCTCCAAAGCTGAGAGAGACGTACTCAGCTTCTGTGCTCGAGGTGGCCACGACCACCTCTGGCTTACAGTACCAGCTGATGGCACCTCCATTCATGAGAAACACATGTCCAGAGATGGACTTGCGGTTCTCAGGATTTGAAGCCCAATCTGCATCTATGTAGCCGATGAAGATGTTCTCGTTGCCGTTGTAGATGACCGCGACATTGATGGTTCCAGCAAGGTAGCGGAAGATCCGCTTCACTGCCTTCTGGTGCTCCGGTCCGGGATAAGCCATGTCCTGGCTCACAGCGCTCACAGCCTGTGCGAGGTCCGGCCTGGTTGCCACTATCAGGCAAATAAGACTGCCGACGGCGCTCTGGTACTTCTGCCGCTCAGCTATATCTGCTTCCCCACTGAAGCTCACGAGGTACTGCCGCGTCTCCAGCGGCGTGCCGATGGGTTTGGCCTCTTCCATGCCGAACCGCTGCAAGACAACCTTAATGTAGCGACTCTGATGTAGCGAGATAGAGCCTGATTTGCGGTCACGCGTGATCTGGATGCCAAGGAAGTATGACGCCTCCCTGAGATCAGACATCTGGAAGCGCTCCTACATGGCCTTCTTGAACTCGTGCAGTGCAGACATGCTGTTGGAAAGGAGGAGCATGTCATCCACATAGACAATGATGATGAGGATCTCATGCTCATGCTGCCAACGATACACGCTATAGTCACACTCACTACGCCCATGCACTGCAACGCCGCATCCAAGTTTTGGTTCCAAGCACGCCACGCTTGCTTGAGGCCGTACAACGACTTCTGCAGCTTGCAAACCAGGTGCTCCTGGCCATCCATGATGAACCTCCCGATTGCTCCATGTAGATCTCCTCCTCCAAGTCACAATTCAAGAATGCTGTATTGACATCCATGTGGTGAACCTCAATGTCCTCAGCTGCTACATAAGAGAGGAGCGTGTGCACAGAGGAAAACATTGTAACAGGGGCAAATGCTTCTATGTAGTCGATGCCCTCCTGCTGCGAGTAGCCTTTGACGACCAGCCTCGCCTTGTACTTTTCTAGGTTACCATCTGCTCCCCGCTTCTTCTTGAACACACACTTGCACTTGATCACCTGACGTCCAGGTAGACGCTCAGCGAGCACCCACGTGCCGTTGTCCAGCTTTGACTGTATCTCCTGCTACACGGCTTGCGCACAATCTGTTGCGTCCGGTGCAGTCATGGCCTCCTTGTATGACGTTGGCTCATCTGAATCTGCTACAATTGCGACGTTCATCTGCTCTCGTTTCTGTAGTATCCAGAAATGGCTGCGCTCACCAGGCTTGTAACGCACCCTAAGAGGGTACCTACGTCCTGGTGCTGGAGCGTTAGCGGGCGGCTGGCGTGGTTCTGTTAGCACAACTACTACTGCTTGAGGTGCTACATCTCCCTCCTCTGCTTCTGCCGATGAGGCTGCTGCATCTGCTGCATCCGACATGGGAGAGAAGAGTGATGCTCCCACTGTCATAGTAGACGAAAGTTCGGGAGAGACTGGGTCAGGAAGGATTTCTGCTCCCACTGTCTCGTCAGCTACTCGTTCTGCTGCCTCTTCACAGACAATGTTGGTACCGATGACGTTGCTCTCATTGAATACGACATCCCTGGAGATGATGACATGGCCTGTATCCCTCTCGTAGAGGCGATTGGCCTTGCTTGCCACGTTGTAGCCAATCATCAACATCTGTGCACTATTTGCGTCTCATTTCTGCCGCTTCTCCTTGGGCACGTGCATGTGCGCCAGGCTGCCAAATGCTCGGAGAAGACCCACGCTTAGTTTCTTGCCGAATCACGCCTCGTACGGTGTCATCTACTCTAGCGCCTTAGTTGGACTGCGGTTCTTGATGTAGACCGCAGTGCTCACGGCTTCAGCCCAGAAGTCGTAGGTCAGCCGAGCCGCGTGCAACATGGAGCGTGCCGACTCCACAATGGTACGGTTGGTACGTTCTGCTACACTGTTCTGCTGCGGCGAGTACGGGGCGGTACGGTGCACCTTGATGCCAGCAGCTGCGAGGTAGTCCTGGAACTCCTTGCTCAGGTACTCTCCACCTTGATCACTGCACAGCCCCTTGATCTTCTTGCCAGTCTTGTTCTCCACCATGGCCTTAAACTCCTTGAACCGTTCAAAGCACTGGTCCTTGGAAGGAAGGAAGTACACAGTAGTGTAACGGCTGAAATCATCAATGAAGGTCATGAAATACCTAAAGCCTCCAAAGCTCTGGGTCTGCATCGGTCCGCACAAGTCCGTGTGGACCAGCTCTAACACCTCTTTCGCATGCTCCCGTGCTCCAGAGAACGCCTCCTGGTGCTGCTTCCCCTTCAAACAGCCGATGCACAACTGCTGCTCAAAGTTAGAGATGGTAGGCAAGTCACGCATCATCTGCTTTGCTTGAAGCTAGTGCAAGGCGCGCATGCCGATGTGGCCGTAGCGCGCATGCTAGATCTCGCCATCTGTCGCCTCTACCACTGCTGCAAGACTCTGCTCACACGGGATCTTGGTCGCCCCCAGCAGGCGGTACATGTCGCCCTCCTTCACCGACCTGGCCAACTCCTAACCTGTATCCTTGTTGAGGATGTAGCCATAGTCATCATCGAAGACGACGCGCAGTCCTGTGTTTGTAAGAGAGGAGACTGAGAGGAGGTTGAATGTAGCATCAGGTACATACAGCACGCCATGGAACACTCCCACTTCAATGCCACGTGGGGTCTCTAACCACATCTCTACAATCCCAATCCCCTCAGCATACACCACCCGATCATCACCCATAGCCATAGGACGGGGACGGATAGACAGCAGCTGCGTAAACTACTCCTTGTGATGTGTGAGGCTCTTGGTACACCCTGAGTCCTTGTACCATGCGAGATCCGCCTTCACGACCTGCGACATGTCAGACTTCGCCATGAAGAGACGGTCGCGCACCTCCTTGGCCACATTCATGTTGCCAAAGTGGCGCACACCAGCCTTGTTTTGCTACTGTTGCTACTGCTGCTGCTGACGCTGCCCTGACTGCTACTGCTGCTGTTGCTGCTTTTGCTGCTACTACTACGATGACTGCTCTTGCTGCTGCTCCTTCTGGTCCCTCTTAAGCTTGAAACACTCCTTTTTATAGTGTCCCTCTTTCTAGCAGTAGTGGCATTTGCCTTTCTTTTTGCCTCTCTGCTGCCTATACTGCTGTTGCTGCTGCTGGTTGCGTGAGCTCATGGCCACAAAAGCTGCTTCACCGCTGCCACCGCCATTGCGCTTTGCTGCATTGCGACGCAATTCCACCTGCACAAGGTGTGTGCAGATGAAGTTGAGGTCGAGAGTTGGTTGGCACTCCAGCGTCTCTCGCACCGTGTCGTAGCTGGTTGGGGGTCCCCTCAGCAAGAGGAGGATGAAGCGCGTCTCTTCCACAGGGTTGCCGGCCGCTCTCAGCTGCTTCGCCAACTCCTTTGCCCTGTCCAGGTACGCCTCCATCCCTTCACCACCTTGCATTTTCAGTGCCATCATCTTTTCCTCCAAAGCATGAGGAATACAGGATCCTTGCTGTCATAATTCTTGCACAACGTATCCCACCCCTCCTTTGTAGTAGCCTTGTCACTCACATACTAAAGATCCGGGTTGGAGATGGTGTTGACAAGCAACCTGTAGGCCTGCTTGTCCTTTGTTTTTCCACTCCTCATACGCCGCTGGTACAGCTGCAGAAGAACCCGCATCAGCTGCACCCTTTTGCGGCGTCTTTCCCGCCATTACCTGCACTGCGGTGATGCCTTTTGCTTGTGGAGGTGGAGCGCGCTCGTCGCCGCTCACCACCTCCCACGAGCCCCTCTCCTCCAAAAGGAGGCGAGTACGGATCTTCCAAAACGTGAAGTTGGCACGTCCTTCCAGCCTCTTCAAGGGCTGGGCTGCTCTTACAAGGCATGGTGCTGTCATTTTGAGCTTTGGTGATGCTCAACGCTGCCCTGAGGCTGCGGCGCTACCCCTGCTTCTGCTGTTGCTTCTGCCAGAAAATCTGTCTGACAGAAAATGGACTGTAGATGCCAGCAGACTGGGACATTGGAAAAACTAACCCCACCACTGCAAAATGGAGCTCAAAACCTTTCAGATCGACCCATAAAACAGGGTCATCAACAGGGGATTTTGAAAGATATGCCCTCTTGAAAACAGGGTGTGCTTCTGCTCCTACTCCAACTGAGACCAGCCAGCTTGTAAACGGCATTTCACCTTGACGAATCGATGGAATGCAAATATTTGTGCACCAATCGAAAGCTTATAGAAAATACTACAATTCGTATGTGCCTCCTTTTAAATTTGACAAGGAAACGAGAGTTATGGTCATCACAAGGCGACAGTCTTACTCATAGAGAAGAGTGTAGCCCTGGTTGACCTCGTTTTGAGCATAACTCTCAATCCAACAATTGGATCTTCGCGATCTTGGGCTGGTTGGAAAGCTTGTCTTGCGAACTTGAAGATCCGGTGGTCAATCATCAAATTTGGTCAAGGTTTGACCCTAACCCGTCACTTTCAAAGTGACGGCCTGTGCTGGTTGAAACTGGCAGAACTTGGCTCTGATACCAACGGTTGGATCTTGAGGAGAGAGGGAGCCTTGGAGCAGCGAGCATGTGGGACTGAAAGGGCATCAGTTTTGCTGAATAATGGTTGTTCAATCACTCAAAATAATGGAGTGAATATAGAGCTAGAGCTTGGGCAAGTCACCCCTCTCACAAGCCACACCACTTCGCCATGGAGGCTAAGGCTCACACACTAGAGTCCATAGTCTCACACAAGGGAGGAAATCAGCCTAACAATCAGACTGACCAGTCACACACAACCTAGAGAGCTAGAGAATGCTCTCATGGCACACTCCTAGTGGTCACATCACCCAAAAACCCATGGAGAATTGCCGTGTGTCCATGGCTAGCACACAAGGATCTCACCTCACCTAAAACGTAAGGAGAGGTACCATTATCCTAGTCAGCACACTCTGACAAGGCAATCCTAAGCCCAAGGACCTTTTTGGATATTTCTCCCATCAGGTATTGACCCTGGACCTCTTGCCTTTTTCTTTTCTCAGGCGAAGGCATGGAGCCATCACCCATGGCCACCCAGACATCGGCGGTCCATGACCCCTGAAACTTCAAAAATTCATTTCTCCCAATCCGACCGTTGGATCGGCCTGAAACTTGGACTGTAGATAATTTGCCACCTGATCTTTCCAATGGTGAAGACGGGTCAACAATCGGAGCAGGCATCTGGAAGTTTTCTATAACTTGCTCTCGTGGACTTGAAATTGAGCCGGATGGCTCCTTTCCCAATAATTTCTCCCTCGATCGCAAATATGACCAGACCTACGGAAAGCTCACATTGTTATTTTCTTAGCCTCCAAGTTTCAGCTTCATCCAACGGTCGGATTTCGTGCTATGAGCAAAAGGGGAAAAGTGGCATAGTTTTAGTCACAACTCACCAGAAAAAGTCACATACTCTGGGCTGAGGGATGTGGGACGGTAAAAGACGGAGAGCTGGAAAAGAGGTCGCCACTCTCTCTCCCGACTCTTTTGTCTTTCTTACATGAGGAGACATGGTATGGTTGTGGGCAGGGCCCGTTTTGATGACCCATTGAACCATCCATCTGCGGCCATAACTACTTTGATCTTCCTGTCCTATAACAATGGTGACATGGACATGAACTGAATATATTTCGATATGATTTACCAGAGTGGCCTTAGACGCAAGGACCTAGAGTGGAAGCACCGACTCCTCTCGATATCCGAAGCTTACGTGACAGATGCGGAACAATATTAATGAATGCCGAGGACCAAGAGATCGAGCAAACAGTTTTTATGGAGAAGAAAATCGATGGCAAGTGATCATCGGGGGAGCAATGTGTTGAGTAGAGCTGTCAATTAAACGAGAGTGCGAGTACAAGCTCCTCTCGCGTGGACGAGCAGCAAGGACCCTAATTGTCTACCAAACTCTGCTGTTGGAGACTGGCGTCCAGTACGACAGTGACTGCCAAAGAATAAATAGCGCAGTACCATGTCAAAAAGTAGTGCGAAGAAATTCACTCACTATACTCATTGTGAAGGTTAAGTCTTTCTCAATAATTTTTCAGATCGAGGACCGAACCACCTCGGAAACCAATAATTTGTTCCAAACCATTAAATCGACAAAGGCCGATTCATCCATTAATAAAATGATATTTGTCATCCGCGTCTTACTAGCAGAAATAAATTTTTTCTTTGTTTGGTATATACCGAGAATTTTTATTTCCTTGAGTTCAACCAAGAACAATCTTTTCATCATGTTCACCTTTGGTTCTGCAGCTTTGCCGCTATGTCTTCGCTCTCCTCGTGTCTCCGTCATCCCATCTCCTCTACCCACAGTCAAGCCTCAAATTCTTTGCTCAGTCCTTATTCCATCACTCAGATCCCATCAGCGCATCATCCTCACTCCGTTTCATCTCTCTCTCTCTCTCTCTCTCTCTGAAACTATGTGTCTAACTCATATCTCTTCTTGGGATATCATTTCTATCAGAACTCATGCGACTACTTTCCCTAGACGTCTCATGCTTTTGTACTTTTGTTATCCAATTGACACAGCCTTCCCGCATGTATTACTGCTTTTGCTTGCTTCTGCCATTGCCGCTTTCCTCTTATCACATTATTCTGACATGGTATCAGAGCTTCAAATTATATCACTTGGTACTCTGTAACCCAGTCATTGCATTATTACAGCAATCACTGCATTTCTTTTATCAGCACTTATCTGGCCAGACCGCGACTACTTTGTATGGTTCAGCTGACGTCAGTAGGACTGCTTTGATTACTCCTCAAGCTGAAATGACCTATCGTCATCCGGATTAAGTTCGGCACCTAACCTGTACTTATGGTGAATATTCAGTAACGTATCATCAACAAGAGCGGTAAGCAATCCTCAATGCGTCATCTGTCACCATCTTCTATGAAACTTTATACGACCTGCAATTGTACTTTGATTTGTTGTACCTGCTCCATCTACATTGGCTTCATTATCTTTATGCGGTTCCTTTTGAGTTGTTGTCCTACACCACCTCCTCAAGTCGTCAGCAACAACAAATTGCCAACCGTCATCAGGATACCGGACACCACCAGTCTTCCTACTCATATCGAGCCAAGTGGGGAATAAGTCATCTCTCTCTCTCTTTACATCCGCAAACAAACATCTTTCTTTATCTCACAACTTCTTCTGGTGCAGCCAACTTCCTTTCCTTGTCGAGGTATCAGACACCACCAGTCTTCCTGCGTTTTGGTCTCGGGCCAACTGGGAAAGAAGCCATCACTCTCCTGATAATAGAGCTACTGGTTGCCTCGCTTGCATCTACTACCACTTACTCTACGTTTTCCTCCATCCTCCTCCATCACTTTTTTTTCATCAGCCTTATCCTCAACCAACACCACACCTTTGCATCAGTATCATCTCCTCTTTTTACATCGCCAACAACATCTCACCATCCTCCTCTTCATCAACACCGCAGCTTCACCTTATACGCCCTCAACATCTTCTATATCGTTTGTCCTGCTTCAATCTTAGCTTCCTCATCATCATAAGTCACGTCATTATTCTTCTCATTATTATGTAGTACCCACAGTTTGTCCTGTACCCACTCTTTCATTATCAAACTTCCTCCTCCTTCAGCAAAAATCTTCAACATCTGTCTCCAGTATAAGGATCTGTAGGAGCTTGCTGCCCGCTTCATAGCAACCTCTACCCACACTAGCAGCAGGTTTCTTGCTGTGCATCAAGACTGTGCCCTCTCCTTGTCGTATTCTACTAATCTATCTAGCAATACACGAGGTTTTATCCTTGATTCTACTCAGTCATCAGCCGTGGCTCTGTCCCTCACATCATCTTTCGCTTGGCACACGGATTTGCCTGGTCCAGTCCCCATTCTTGCAACGACCTGCGTCCATGACAGTACTTCAGTAGCACAAGTGGTTTTTCCCCTACGGCCACTCCGTCATCAGCCGTTGCTCCTCCTCTCGCATCATCCTCAGCCTAACAAATGGACCCGCACGCTCATACTGGAATTCTTGCGAAGACTTGCGACCATGCCAATTTCGTTGCAACGCATGGGTATCGTTCCTAGCTGCGTTCCATCGATATCATTCCGTCCCTCATCACCTACTTCGACCCTTATTCAGACAAGGTTCCATCTAGCTACATCGCCACTCTCGCAATCACCTATGGCCAAGTCAATCCTTCACAATGCATGCAGCCTACTCTTACGCCCAATATTCCACCAGTCTCCGCCTCCACGTTATCCTCAGTATTTGTCTATAAGCAGTATCTGAGCTTTCATAGACCAGCTACCAGACTAGAAACAGAAATCACTCAAGTCAAGGGTAAGTCTCTCATAAACATGCTGACTTATGCCCTCTCCTACTGTGCTCTTCTCCTTTGAGCTGCTCACATGCGACTCGCCATTCCACCAACAATAATCAGAAATTGCGGATCAACAATCAATTTGCTGGTTGGAGCAACGATTCATGTCTACATAGACCTTTCCCATTGCCAGGCGTATCACAATACTCTACTTCAACTCTATTGGGATACAAAACTATCATACTTGGTATCCTACCTTATGAAGGACCACCGATGTGGATATCTACAACATCGATCTATGGACCATCTTCTTCAAAAGGAGAAGATGGTCCCTACTTCCGCTTTGACCGTTACAACTACAACGATGATGATGAAGTCACCCGATGCATGCACGACTATTTTTATGCAAAGTATCAATTCCTACTTATCATCAGGCTCTTTATAGAGTAACCATTGTGGTCCTCTCTGAGACATTACGATGTTTATATATCTACCATCCATACACTGGTAATGGAAATAAGAGAAATTAGTGGAAGGAGATGGCTGCCTTGGTGGCTCAACCGTCCACAGCGAGTCAAGATGCACAACCTCCCAAGACCACTAAGGATTCCCTCTCCAAAGTATCTTCCTAATCATTCTTGAAGGTATGGCTATAGATAGTGATCTATAGCCATACCTTCACTAGATGAGGACTAGAAGATTCATGGATTCTCCTGACTATCCACCTGCGTCAGTACCATGTGTGTATTTTAAATGGGGTGTCAAAAAATGTGCCAAGAAACTCACTTAGTACACTCACGAAGGAGGTAAAGTCTTTTTCAATAATGGTTCAGGTCCAAGACCGAACCACCTTGGCAACAAACAATGGGTTCCACTATTGTTGAACCAACAAAGGCTGTGTCATCCTCTAATCAAGTTACATCTAACACCCGCATCCGGCTAGTAGAAAGAAGTCCTTGCTTTGTTGTTTTTTTCCTATTCGGACCATATACACCGAGGATATTTCTTTCCTTGAGTTTAACCTAGAGTAGTCTTTTCATCCGGTTTGCCTTTGATTTTGTGACTTCGCCACCGTGTCTTCGCTCTGCTCATGTCTCACTCATCTCTTCCTCACCACTCACTTCCAAGCCTCCAACTCTTTACTACGTCACTCTTGTTCCATCGCTCAGTTCCCATCTGTCCATCATCTTTGCTCCTTCTCAACTCTCTCTTTCACACTATTTGTCTACCTCACATCTCTACTCGAGATATCACTTCTGTAAGAACTCTTGTGACTTACTTCTTGTGACGTCTTACGCCTCTCTATTTTTTTCACTCTGTTGACGCGCCCTCCCCCGCATGTGTTCCTGTTTCTGCCTGCTTTTGCCATTGTTGCTTTGCTCTGATCGTATTTTTTTGACATACCAGATAGTGTGAGGCTAAATAAAGCACCTCGCTAGTTTGTATTTTGTAGCTGTATACTATCATAAATAAGTAGTAACTCTATTTGTACATTACTCTGTTGATAGTCAACCATTTTTTTGACTATCAAAGAAGTTTTGGAACTGGGGGAGAGAGGGAGTCTTGGAGCAGCGAGTATGTGGGAATGAAAGGGCATCAGTTGTGCTGAAAAATGATTGTTGAATGACTCAAAATGATGGAGTACATATAGAGGTAGAGCTTGGACAAGTCGGCCCTCTCACAAGCCACACCACTTAGTCGTGAAGGCTAAGGCTCACACAGTAGAGTCCATAATCTCACACAAGAGAGGAAATCGGCCTAGCAATAAGGCTGACCACTCACACACAACCTAGAGAGCTAGAAAATGCTCCCATGGTACACTCCTCGTGGTCACATAACCCACAATCCCAGAATCGCCATGTGTCCATGGCTAGTACACAAGG
>SZWC01022859.1:28021-39052 GCA_023375785.1 Penium margaritaceum
TCTCACACAAGAGAGGAAATCGGCCTAGCAATAAGGCTGACCACTCACACACAACCTAGAGAGCTAGAAAATGCTCCCATGGTACACTCCTCGTGGTCACATAACCCACAATCCCAGAATCGCCATGTGTCCATGGCTAGTACACAAGGGTCTCACCTCACCAAAAAAGTAAAGAGGTACCGTTTTCCTTGTCAGTACCCTCTGACAAGGCAATCAAAGAATCTAGGACCTTTTTGGATATTTCTCCCATCAGGTCTTGACCCTGGACCTCTTACCTTTTTTTATTCTCAGGCTAAGGCATGGAGTCATCGCCCATGGTCACCCAGACACCGGCAGTCCATGACCCCGAAACGTTTGAAATTCACATATCTCAATCCGACTGTTGGATCAGCCTGAAACTTGGACCGTATACAATTTGCCACCTGATCTTTCCAATGGTGAAGTCGGATTGATGATCGGAGCAGGCATTTGGTACTTTCCTGGAGCTTGCTCCTGTGGACCTAAAACTAAGCCAGATGGCTCCTTTCCCAACACTTTTTGGGCTTAGAGCCTATCATTGGAATTAGCAAGAGATAAGTCCTGTACTGGTGTAGTGTGTAATCTCTTAGTAACTGTGTAATATGTGAAATAAGGCACAACAATCTATACCATGTATGACCAATTCTTTGGTGTGTATGGAAGGAAGTATATGGGTCTCACAACACTTCAAAGGTCCTTGAAAGAACTCTAATTTCTACACGATGCACTACCCTACACCATCCTATACCATCTTGTACAATTCTACACCAACTTGCACAACGCTGTACCACCATGTACCATACTATATCCATGCACTTTCCTGCACCAGCTTGTACCATTTTGCACCATCCCATGCCATCCCACACTAGTAGTTGTACCATAGCGCACCACCATGTATCATTATGCGCCATCCTATACCATCCTATAACTGTAGCATCCTATACATGTATCATCCTACACCATCCTTTACCTACACCATCCTTTACCTACACCATCATGCACATCTATAAACATGCACCATCCTAAACCATATTACAAAACCCTGCATCACTTTGCATCACCTTTTACCACCCTCCACCACTGTATTCCACCTTGCACCACCTGTACCACCTTTCACATCCATGCACCAACATATAATATCATGTATGATCTTGCATTACTTTGAACCACCTAGTATCGTCGTGCACCATCCTACACCATCTTGTACTTGTACCACCTTGCACTTGTACCACCTTGCACTTGTACCACCTTGCACTTGTACCATCCTAAACTACCTTGTACGTATACCAGCCTCAACCTACACCATCCTACACGTAAAAAAACTTACACTATTTTACACCATCCTATACCACCTTATAACAGCGTGCACCACCGTGTACCATCCTATACCATCTTGTACCATCCTGTACCACCATGTACTATCTTTTACCACCCTATATCATCCTACACTATCTTATGTCATTCTACACCACCTTGTACTACCCTGCAATACCCTCCATCACCTTGCCTTACCCTGCATCATCCTCCACCATCTTGTGCCAGCTTGTAACACCTAAACCATCCTCCAATTGCACCATCTTGCACCATCCTCCATCATCATGCACCATCCTACACCATACTGCACCAATCTGCACCATCCTACATTACCCTACACAATACCCCACTCATTCATGCATATACAATAAAATATTCCTCACCTCAACCATGCTCACAGAAGAAATCTTCCCAACCGCCTATTGAAGGAAGTAGATAGATTCATGAAGAATCACCAGAGTACCTTCCTCATTGGGACGACTTGCCTCCGTAGAGTTATAATGGCATATAACCTATACAAACCCAAAGATGGCCTAAGCCTAAGAGCCATGTGGATATGTGACTGAAATCAGTTTGCCCTCTACCGCATTACTAAATCAGCTCAAAGTGTAGAACCACTGACTCCAACTGCCCTGTCACAAATAACCATGTCCTTCCTTTCTACACATGTCCCCTCTCCATCTACCACTCATCTCCTCTGCTAAGATCTTGCTACACCAACCAGGTTTCTTTACCTCCCTCCATCTTGATACTGAGAAGACCACTACCTCCAAAACCTCCCACTGTTGTGTACCTCAATGAGTGCAAGACTCCAACTACTATCCTTCAAGCCGTGTACCCCTCTCCCAATCTGAGGAGTGTATCAGAAAATATCTTGGAGATCGCTTCAAGGGATGCAGCTTTCCATAAGATAAAGAGTTAAAGTGCAGGTTTATCTCCAGAGAATTCAGGTCATGCTCCACTGGTCTTGTAACCAGCTATCGTGTGACCCTCGCTAAGAACAAGCGAACGGCTTCATGCCGCAATGGTCAAGGAATATGCACATGTTCATATCGCTCCTGTGCATGAAGCTCCTCTTTGCGTACGCCTCGCAAAGCCGGATCTCCTATCGTGGTTTTGTGGCACCTCTCTCTCACACTCCGACAAGTCACCACCATACTCTCTTTTACCCACTCGACAAAGCGTACTAGGCTAAACTACTTACTATTTGTACTGCTTATATTACTATACTAAGCAACCCGTTAGATTCATCTCAAGGCTCAATCTTAGGACCGCCTCTACTTCATTTACCTCGCATTGCCTCATAATACCCATGGTCTTGCATTACGTCCAGTCGATTTGTACTGACGTCATTCTTACCTCATCAATTTCCACACCTACGAGGAAACTTCCAGTCTTTATTCAAAGTGCTATGTCCATAGAATGTACAGGGAATGTACCTCTCTGTTCAGTACTTGTACATTTGGGCTGCACCTACACCTTCCCCTTCTATTTCAATTTTAGTTTCGGTCACTATTCTCGCTCTACTCTGCTTGTTCTTTTGTCTCACTCAAGCGCTCATGCTTGTGATTGTGTCCATCAATAAAAGCACTGACAAAATTTGACATGATATCAAAGGACATGTGAAACAACTAGTTCTCTTGTGCTCAAATCTCTCACATGCAATCATCTAGAATAAACTCAAGCTTTCTCCTAAAAAACAGTGGGAGTTAGAAAATCCATGGTGGCAGTGTCTCTTCTGACTAAGGTATTATAGTTATATTATTTCACTAGCTCCAGGTGATCTTGCGCATGTTATTTTTACCCCTACTTCCACAGTTCTCCATATCAGTATTGGATCTCAATGAGACGGGGAGTCTTGGAGCAGCGAGCATGAGGGACTGAAAGGACATCAGTTGTACTAAACATTGGTTGTTCAATAACTCAAGATAATGGAGTACATAAATAGCTACAGCTTGGGGAAGTCAGCCTTCTCGCAAGCCACACCACTTAGCCATGGAAGCTAAGGCTCACACACTAGAGCCTACAATCTCACACAAGAGAGGAAATCAGCCTAGAAATCAGGCTGTCGATAACAAACGACCTAGAGAGCTAGAGAATACCCTCATGACTCACTCCTAGTAGTTACAGAACCCACAATCCCATGGAGAATCACCATATTTCCATGGCTAGTACACAGGGATCTCACCTCACCTAAAATGTAAGGGAAGGCACCTTTATCCTAGTCAGCATACTCTGACAAGGTAATCCTAAGACCAAGGAACTTTTTCAATATTTCTCCCATCAGGTCTTGATCCTGGCCCTCTTGTTGTTTTCGTTTATTGGGCTAAGGTATAGAGATGTCATTCATGGTCCCCAAGACATCGTTGGTCCATGACCCAATAAACCTCAAAAATTCATATCTCCCGATCCGACCGTTGGATCGACCTAACAGTTTGATCATAGACAATGAAGTCGGATTCACGATCAGAGTAGGCATCTGGTAGTTTCCAAGAACATGCTCTTGTGGGCCTTAAAATGAGTCAGACGGTCGTATGTCCAACGATCTACCACATTGCCATACTCATAGTGCGGTAAAGGCGAGAGTCTTACTCATAGAGAAGGAGGTAGCACTGGCCGACCTTGTTTTGAGCATAACTTTCAATCAAACGTTTAGATATTCACGGTTTTGGATTTGTTGGATTTTTTTTACCAACTTGACCATCCTATAGTTGATTGTCAAATGTGGTAAATGTTTGATCCTAATCCATGACTCTCAAGATTGTAGTGGCTAAACTTGGCAAAACTTGGCTCTGATAACAACTGTTGGATCTAAACAAGAGAGGGAACCTTGGAGCTGCGAGCATGTGGGACTTAAAGGATATCAGTTGTACTAAAGAATGGCTGTTCAATCAGTGAAAATAATATAATATATATAGAGCTAGAGCTTGGACAAGTCACCCCTCTCACAAGCTACACCACTTAACCATGGAGGCTAAGGTTCACACACTAGAGTGCACAATCTCACACAAGAGAGAAAATTAGCCTAGGAATCAGGTTGACCAGTCACACACGACCTAGAGAGCTAGAAAATGCTCGTATGGCTTACTCCTAGTGGTCACATAACCCACAATCCCATGGAGAACTGCCATGTGTCCATGGCTAGCACACAAGGATATCAGTTCACCTAAAAAGTATGGAAAGGTACCTTTATCCTAGTCACCACACTCTGACAATGCAATCCTAAGACCAGGGACCTCTTTTGATATTTCTCCCCTCAGGTCTTGACCGTGGACCTCTTTCCTTTTTCTCTTCTCAAACTAAGGCATAGAGCCGTCATCCAGGGTCACGCAGACATTGGTGGTCCATGACCCCACAAACATAAAAAATTTATATCTCCAAATCCGACAGTTCAATCGACATGAAACTTAGATCGTATAAAATTTACCACCTGATCTCGATGGTAAAGTTAGTTTGGCGATTGGAGCAGATATTTTACTCCTATACATATCAAACGAAGCCGCATGGCCTTATGTCAAAAAATCTCCCACTTTTGAGCAGTTAGGGTGGGTTGAGTCTTCAATTCTTCATACAAAACTATTGGTTCTCATGGGTTAGTGGCCTGGTACAGAAATGAGTGACGTGCTTGCTGGTTGGAGTGAACTCTAGCTTGATAGCCCCCTCCTCCAACATGTACCTAATGAAGTGATAGGCGATGTTGATGTGCTTGGTGCGAGTATGGTCGTCACGGTTCTTGGAGGGTGTAATAATGCTCTAAATGTCGACGTACATGGAAACTAGAACTGTCGTATTCCCACTCATCTCCGCAATGAGATACTAAAGCCAGACTACTTCCTTGGCTCCAAAGCTGAGAGACACGTATTTAGCTTCCGTGCTTGAGGTAGTCATGGCTTCCAATCACTTGTGTTAGATATGGAGGAGATAGACAGCCCTGGAGCAACGAGCATGTGGGTCTGAAAGGGTATCAGCTGTGGTGAAGAATGGGTGATGAATCACTCAAAATGATGGAGTACATATAGAGGTAGAGTTTGGGCAAGTCAGCCCTCTCACAAGCGATACCACTTAGCCATGGAGGCTAATGCTCATACACTACAGTCCACAATCTCACACAAGAAAGGAAATCAGCCTACCAATCAGGCTGACTTATCACACACGACCTACAGAGCTAGAAAATGCTCTCATGGCTCACTCCTAGTGATCACATAACCCACAATCCCATGTAGAATTGCCATGTGTCCATGGCTAGCACACAAGGATCTTACCTAACCTGAAAAAAAGGAGGGGTACTTTTATCCTAGTCAACACACTCTGACAAGGTAGTCATAAGACCAAGGACGTTTTTGAATATTTCTCCCATCAAGTCTTGAGCTTGAACCTCTTGCCTTTTTGTTTTCTCAGTCTGAGACATTGAGCAGTCACCCATGGTCACCCTGAGATCGGTGGTCTATGACCTTGGAAACTTTAAAAGTTCATATGTTGCAATCCGACTGTTGGATCAGCCTGAAACTTGGACCGAAAACAATTTGCATATTGATCTTTCCAACGATAAACTCAGACTACTGATCTGAGCATGCATCTGGTAGTTTCTTGGAGCTTACTCGTGTGGACCTGAAATCAAGCCGGATGGCTCCTTTCCCAACAATCTCCCACTTTGCCGCAGTCATTGTGAGCAGAGTCTACATTCTTTTATGCAGAACGTTTGCCTCTCAAAGGTCACTGGCTTGGTGCAAAAATAAGCGATCTACTTGATAGGTGATGTTGACGTGTTTGGTACAAGCATGGTCCTCGCGTTCTTGGCGAGTGCGATTGCGCTCTGGTTGACGACAAACATGGGAACTGGAACTGTTGCACTTGCACCATGAGACGTTGAAGCCAAACTGTATCGTTGGCTCCAAAACTGAGAGAGATGTACTCAACTTCTGTGTTTGAGGTAGCCATGACCACCAGCTAGATGCTGCACCAGTTGATGATCCCGCAATTCATGAGGAATACATGTCTAGAGATGGAGTTGCGAGCCTCAAGATTTGAAGATCAATCTGTGTCTGTGTAGCCGATGATGTTATTATCGTTGCCATTGTAGGTGATATCGAAGTTGATGGTTCTAACAAGGTAGTGAAAGATCCGCTTCACTACCTTGTGGAGCTGAGGTCCGCAATTAGGAATGTATTGGCTTACAGCGCTTACATCCTGTGCGAGGTTTGGCCTTTATGCCACCATCACGTACTTGAGACTGCCCACGGCACTCTGGTACTACTACTACTCAGTTGCATCTACTTCTCTACTGAAGCTCAAAGGGTACTACCGCGTCTCAAGCGGCGTGCCAATGGATTTGGCCTCTGCCATGCCAAACCGCTGCAAGACATCCTTGACATAGCGGCTCTGCTACAGCAAGAGAGACCGTGATTTGCGGTCACATGTGATCTAGATGCCGAGGAAGAATGACGCCTCCTTGAAATCAGATATCAAGGAGCACTCCTGCATGGATTTCTTGAACTCCTATAGTACAGACATACTATTGGAAAGGAGGAGCATGTCATCCACATAGACAATGATCATGAGGATTCATGTCTATGCTGCTACAATAGACGTTGTTGTCACACTTGTTGTGTTCAAACCCCATGCACTGTAGTACTGTATCTAACTTTTGGTTCCGTACAGTGACTTATGCGCTTGTAAACCAGGTGCTCCTAGCCATCCATGACGAACCCCTCCAGCTGCTCCATGTAGATTCCCTCCTACAAGTCACCATTGAAGAATTTCATCTGACATTCATCTGGTGAACCTCGAAGTCCTTAGCTGCTACATAAAAGAGGAGCATGCGCACAGAGGAAAACTTTGCAACAGGGACAATAGTTTCTATATACTCGATGGCCTCCTGCTGTGACTTACCCTTGGCGACCAGCCTCACCTTGTATCTTTCCACGTTGCCATCTGATCTCCACTTCTTCTTAAATACCCATTTACACTTGATCACCTTGCGTCCAGGTGGATGCTCAGTCAGCTCCCACGTGCCATTCTCCAGTTGTGAGTGTATCTCCTACTACACGGCTTGCGTCCAATCTGCTACATCTGGTGCAGCTATGGCCTCCTTGTATGACATCGGCTCAATAGAGTTTGCTACAACTACGACGTTCATCTGTTGTGGTTTTGCAGATTTTAATATGGCCACGCTCACCAGACTTATAGTCCACTTTAAGAGCGTATTGATGACCTGGTGCTAGAGCATTAGCGGGCGGTTAGTGCGGTCCTGCTGGGACAACTGCTGCTACTGGTGATGGTGTATCTCCTTCCTCTGTTTTATCTGATGAGGTTGTTGTATCTATTGTATCATACATGAGAGAGTAGAGTGATTCTCCTACTGTGATAGTAGAAGAAGGGCTAGGAGAGACTGGGTAAGGAAGGGTATCTGCTTCCACTAACTCATCAGCTGTTGAATTCGCTACCTCTTTGCAGATGATGTTAGTACCAATGACGTTGCTTTCATTGAAGATGACATCCCTAGAGATGATGATGTGACCTATATCCCTCTCGTAGAGTTGATGGGCCTTACTTGCCACGTCATAGCCAATCATGAACATCTGCGCACTCTTTGCATCCCACTTCTGTCGTTTCACCTTTGGCATGTACATGTATGTCAAGCTTCCAAATGCGCGAAGATGACCTACGTTTGGCTTCTTGCCAAACCACGCTTTGTACGGGATCATCTGCTTGAAGATCTTGGACAGCAGTTCTTGATGTAGACCGTAGTAATCACGGCTTCGGCCAAGAATTTGTAAGTCAGTCAAGCCGCATGTAGCATGGAGCGTGCTGTCTCCACAATGGTGTGGTTGGCGCGTTTTATTGCACTGTTTTGCTGCGGCGAGTATGGCGTAATACACTGAGCCTTGATGCCAGATGCTATGAGGTAGTCTTGGAAGTTCTTGCTCGGGTACTCTTTACTAAGATCGCTACGTAGTACCTTGATCTTCTTGCCCGTCTGGTTCTCCACCATTGCCTTCAACTCCTTGAACTTGTCAAAGCATTAGTCCTTGGAAGCTAGGAAGTATATAGCAGTGTACCAGCTGAAATCATCAATAAACATTACGAAGTATCTAGAGCCTTCAAAGCTCTAGATCTTATCAGCCCGCACAAATCTGTATGGACCAGTTCCATCACTTCCTTTCCGCGTTTTCCTATACCAGAAAATGCCTCACGGTGTTACTTCCCCTCGAGATAGCCGATGTATTACTATTGCTCAAAGTTGGCAATGATGGATAAGTCACACACCATCTGCTATGCTTGAAGCTACTGCAATGCGCGCATGCCGAAATGGCCATAGCGCGTATGTTAGATCTCACCATCTGATGCCTGCAACACTGCTATAAGACTCTGCTCACCTGGGATCTTTGTTGCCCCTAGCAGGCGGTACATGTCCTCCTTCACCTGGGATCAAAGTCATTGCCAAAGACAACGTGCAGTTCTGTGTTGGTGAGAGAGGAGACTGAGAGAATATTTAATGCAGCATCAGGTACATAGAGCACGCCATGGAATAATCCAAGTTCGATGCTATGCGAGGTTTCCAACCACATCTTCACAATCCCAATCCCCTCAGTATACACCACCCGATTGGTCGTGAGGATGGAGAATAGTTGCGTAAACCACTCCTTGTGGTACGCCAGGCTCTTGGTGCATCCTGAGTCTTTGTACCACACCACATTTGCCTTCTCTATCTGTAAAATGTTTGTTTTTTCCATGAAGAGGCAGTTGCATACCTCCTTGGCTACGTCATGTTGCCAAAGTAACGCATGCCAGTGTGGTTTTGTTGTTGCTTATGCTGTTGTGACTACTGTTGCTACTCTTATAGAGAGTGCTGCTTTTGTTGCTACTGCTTCTACTCCTTTTGATCCCTCTTGAACGTGAATCACTCTTTTTTGTACTACCCCTCTTTTGGGTAAAAGTGGCACTTGTCCTTCTTCTTGCCTCTTTGGTGGCCAGACTGTTGCTGCTACTATTGTTTATGTGAGCTCATGGCCATAAAATCTACTTCACTCCCACTGCCGACATTCCGCTTTCGTACATTACGACGCAATTCTACCTACACCAGGTGTGTGCAGATGAAGTCGAGGTCAAGAGTTGGCTGCTACTCCAACGTCTGTTGTTCCATTCTGTAGCAGGTTGGGAATCCTCTCCGCAAGAGGAGGATGAAGCGTGTCTCTTTCACAGGATTGCCGGCTGCTCTCAACTGCTTCGCCAGTTCCTTTGCCCTCTCCAAGTACACCTCCATCCCTTTACAACCCTGCATTTTCAGTGTTATCATCTTCTCCAAAAACATGAGGAATGCAGGGTCCTTCCTCTTGTATTTCTTGCATAACATGTCCCATCCCTCGTTTACAGTAGCCTTGTTACTCACCCACTAAAGATGCGGGTTGGAGATGGTGTTGACAAGCAATCTCTAGGCCTCCCTGACCTTCTTCTTCCACTCCTCATACACCACATGTGTAGCTCCAGATGAACGTGCACTGGCTACATCCTTTTGTAGTGTCATCCCCGCCACCTCTTGTGCTACAGTGATGCCCGTTGCTTACGTATCTGAAACTGACTCGTCGCTGCTGACCACCTTCCACAAGCCTCTCTCCTCCAAAAGGAGGCAAGTAGGGATCTTCCAAAACATAAAGTTGGTACGTTCCTCCACCCTCTCCAAAAGCTGGGCTTCTGTCCCAACACTTGCTACAGCCAATTTGAGCTTTGGTAATGTTGCGAAAGGAGCCATCCGGCTCAGGTCCACAGGAGTAATTTCTAGGAAACTACAAGATGCCTACTCCGATTGTCAATCCAACTTCATCATTAGACAGATCAAGTGGCAATTTGTCTATGGTTTCAAGCCGATCCAATAGTCGGATTGAGAGATATGATTTTTCAAAGTTTCCAGGGTCATGACCGCCGGTGTCTGGGTGACCATGGACGATGGCTTCATGCCTTAGCTGTTGGGAAAGGAGCCATCCGGCTCACTTTCAGGTCCACAAGAGCAAGTTCCAAGAAGCTACCAGATGCCTACTCCGATCGTCGATCCGACTTCACCATTGGAAAGATCAGGTGGCAAATTGTCTACGGTCCAAGTTTCAGCCCGATCCAACGGTCGGATTGGGAGATATCAATTTTCGAAGTTTCGGGGGTCATGGACCGTCGATGTGTGGGTGGGCATGGGTGATGGCTCCATGCCTTAGCCTGGGAAAAGAAAAAGGCAAGAGGTCCAGGGTCAGGACCTGATAGGAGAAATATCCAAAAAGGTCCTTGGTCTTAGGATTGCCTTGTCAGAGTGTGCTGACTAGGATAAAGGTACCTCTCCTTACTTTTTAGGTGAGGTGAGATCCTTGTGTGCTAGCCATGGACACATGGCGATTCTCCATGGGTTTGTGGGTTATGTGACCACTAGGAGTGTGCCATGAGAGCATTCTCTAGCTCTCTAGGTCGTGTGTGAGTGGTCAGCCTGATTGCTAGGCTGATTTCCTCCCTTGTGTGAGATTATGGATTCTAGTGTGTGAGCCTTAGCCTCCATGGCTAAGTGGTGTGGCTTGTGAGAGGGCTGACTTGCCCAAGCTCTAGCTCTATATGTACTCCATCATTTTGAGTGATTGAACAACCATTCTTCAGCACAAGTGATGCCCTTTCAGTCCCACATGCTCGCTGCTCCAAGGCTCCCTCTCTCCTCCAGATCCAACA
>SZWC01022861.1:17774-28273 GCA_023375785.1 Penium margaritaceum
TAATTGCATCAACAACACTGAATTAAATTATGCTCATATGCAAGAATCCGACATTTGGTGACACCAAGGCCACAACCTCCATCATGGTGGAGAGAAGTCTCCTTGTGGGTGGAAACATCATCCCAAATGGAGATCGATACCGTCGATCAATGCGCTGAATAACTCTCTTGGACTTGTGAGAATTCGGAGCACATATCGCACACCTGTCGGAAATTGTATCATTAGGCCAAAAAGGAGGGGGGGGGGGTCATAGAGAAAAAATGAGTCGGGAAACGGCAAAGAACAAGAGTACAAAAAAAAAACTCTTTTCCGGTTGCAAAAATCATCACGGATCAATGGCCCATCTAAACTGATAACATCACAGCAGATGAGAATTCTTGAGACAGTAAAGTTTTACGAGGGATACAAGGTTGACCAACTAGTAATTTTGCTACGAGTAGAACCAAGGGATTGTAAAAGTCATTGAAGAGTATTGGCACTACGGAGTGGAGGAGCTTCTCATAGAATTGCAAGCAATGACATGGTTCAAATACTGGGTTTGCGGACTGTACCAGGGGTGTTTAAAGGAATGATCCTTGACAGCCAAATGCAGATCCATCAAATCCATCAACCCCTCTGATTGTAAATCAAATATTTTCACAGTGTAATGGCCAGGTGAACTCGTCAAATGAGCGAACACAAAATCATCCTTAAGTTCCATTTCTTACAGTGGCACAACCAGCATGTAGACTAGAGCAGTGGATTGGTCTACGCCAAGATGAATGTTACAATTTGACACCTGCCTTGGATCGAGAGACCCATGATGTAGTGGCGGTTACAGGAGATAAGAAAAATGGAACCAGTAGAGGAAGTTATAGCATTGAAAAACACTAGCTGATATCTTAGGACATGGCAAATGATATTTGTGACACAGAGCACAAGCGTGGCTAGTCCACGTGGAAACACAAGGAATAAAGGAAATTGTAGCTGCAAAGGCGACCACAAACACCTCCATACCTGAAAATTTTGCAGTTGTTCTATAGAAATTTGCATCCATTGTCATCAAGTTCAAAAGGGTTTTCTACGATGAACAGCCCGGGGAGTTACCTCCACCATGAAGACGTGATCACCAGATAAACCTGAAGCTAGAAAATAGACTGACACTAGAAGAGACCTATCGAATGAGCAAGTACAAGCTGGCCGTACTAAAAAGCAGCTAGACGAGATACTTGGTCAGGGCTTCATCAGACCCACATCACTCTATGCTACACCTCTGCATTTTGTGAAAAAGAAAACTGGAGAGATATGGATGTGCGTGGACCAACGGGCATTGACCAACATCTCCATCAAGAACCGCGACCCTCTTCTTTGAGCAGTCAATCATTTTGACAAAATCTATGGAGCACAAAATTGAAATTGAAATTTTCATGAAAACTGACTTGCAGAATGGGTATCATCGAATCCGCGTGCCTGATAAGGCCATCAAGAAGACAACATTTTACACCAGATATGGTCGCTTTGATTTTATGGTTATGTTGTCTGGACTTGCAAATGCCCCTGAAACATTCATGGCGGCAATGATTTTCTTTTTGTTGCTCAAATCTCGATGACTTTGCCGTCATGTATCACACAACCACGATGTGAGCACATCGTGGTGTAGAACCAAAACTGTGAGGAGCACAAAGGACACCTCCAAAGGCTTCTTGAGATTTAACATAGAGAGATGTGCTTTGGGAACTCTACAAATGCAACTTTGGTTGCCGTTTGATTGAGTTTATGGGCCACATCATCAATGGTGGATGGATCACTATTCAGGAGAAAAAGGTGGAGGCAGTCGTTCATTGGCCGACGGTGACCAATGTTTATGAAGTCAAAGTGCTTTTGGGGTCTTGCAATCTCTACCATCAATTCGCAAAGGACTACGCCCGGTGTCTGTGCCTCTCTCCGATCTCACTCGTAAAACCATTGAGTAGAGTTGGGGATGCAGCAAACAAGAAGGGTTTGACTCTTTGAGAAACATTGTGACCACGATGCCAGCCCTACAATCTGTGGATCCAACTGTGGACTACATCATGGCCACTGATGCGTCCAATTGAGAAAATGGAGCCGTTCCCCTCCAAGGCAATAAAAATTCAAATGAACCGGTCACGTACACGTCGTGAAAACTGTGCATACTGGAACTCAACTGCATGGTGCATGAAAAAGAGATGCTTGTAGAGGTACATGCATTCAAAATGTGGCGGTTCTACTTTGAATGTAGAAAATGCATCGTCCGCACCAACCACAACGCGTTCAAGTATCTGAAGACTGAGCAAAATCTGAGTTGTCGACAAACTTGATGGATGGAATTTCGTGAGTCCAACTTTGACTATGATGTTGAGTATCAGCTTGAAAAATCAAATCCAGTGGATGCTCTGAGTTGGCAACCAAGTGTGATGATGGAGATCAACATGCCACACCTCAAATACAACCCATACCTCATGAGGCTATTCACAAAGAGTTAAGAGGAGTTCAGTGGGTATGACAAGAGCAAGTTCTTGTTCCACGATCCCTAATGGTAACGCCGACTCACTTGCCAGGTTGTCATCCACCAAACATGGAATTGTGACGGATGCTATTGGAGGAGTGCCACGACATAGGTCCAAGTGGAAACTCTGGCGACAACAAGATGCTCAAGAAGTTGGCGAAGTATTTTTGGTGGGACAAGTTGCAGACCAACGTGATAGCCTTCGACAAATTATGCAAAACCTATCAATAACAACAATCTCATGGCATGAGGCTATCAATCTATCCCTATTGTGACAGAGCCATGGGTCAACATCAGCATGGACTTTTGGATGGGCTTTCCCACCACTCCCAAGGGCTACGACGCCATCCTTGTGGTAGTGGAAAGGTTTTTTAAAAAATTGCACTACACTCCGACGATTACCATCATCATCATGGAGGGAACATCACATTTTTTTCTAAATCAGATTGTGCGGCTACACGATGTGCCATGTACCATCATTAACATCAGAGAAAATCACTTTCATTAGCCATTTCTAGCTCAAAATGATGACACGTTACAGAAATCGGATCCAGCTATCAACGACGTTCCATCCTCATACCGATAAACAAACCAATCAAGGCAATAAGACACTCAAATAATCCCTCTCAACTTTGTGCGAGTTGCACAAAACTGGTTGGGTAACAAAACTGCCGACTGCCAAAATCACATTCAACCCCGCAACTTCCACGGCCACGGGTAAAGATTTGTTTTAGATGGTCTACAGCAAACTTCGTGCCATGCCGTCTGGACTTCAAAGCCGGAGCATTATTCCTATAGTCGACATCAACTGACAGGATTTCTCCAGCGTTTGGGAGGGCAACATGTTGCAAATACACAAGAAATAATGAAGCGAGTAGAGGACCAAAATTGCAATGATGACGTATTTTGCGCAAGCGATCGCGTCCCACTGAGCTCCACGAATGTCAAGCTATGAGGACAAGACTTTGCGAAGCGTAAGATCCGATGGTTGAGGCCGTTTTAAACTGAGCAAATGCAAACATGTCTTGTTTCTTGCCTTTGCCTACCAGACAACATGGCAATCCACCCTAGACGGGGATTCAAAGTATGTCATTGAAGGCATCCTTGAACGTGGGCTCAATAGAAAAAACAAGGTATCTGGTCAAGTGACGCGGCTACAATGCAATGCACAACAATTGCAAGTCCCATCACAACCTCTGAGATGTCAACCACCCGATCAACTGCTGTTACCGTTGTCACCAAGTGTTACCGTCGTCACCGGCCTACGTCTACTGATGTACCGAGATGTCAAAGCTAAAAGGTGGAAGGGAGGGGTTGGGGAAGTGTTATTTCCTAGACTTACACGAGTCCCTTGACTCCAAGAGTAGGCATTTATGTGCTTACATTCATGGCCCACCGCACATTGACCAAAGGATTTCTATGTTGTTCGGCCGAGTGAATTTTGACCACTTGCACCGACCTTTAATGTTCCACTTGTTTGGGTTCTGACAACTTTGACCACTTTCCAGAAGGATCGACATAGATATCGTGAATTGTATTGATGTTCTGATACTGTTTGCTCGAATTCTGGACAACGCTAGAATTTTATCAAACAACGCCTCAATATTCTCAAAACCCCTGCCTTATCGGTGGAGTTTTTTAAGTTAACCACTCATGACGCAACGTTGCACGTGTCGCTCCGCTCAAGCGCTGAAGACCCAACACATACCTCACTTGAATTCTTGTCTTCGCATAGATGCCCTCAACTTGTTTGACAAATGTAACCAAAGTACACTTTATGAACAAATAGAATTTATGAATTCTTCCCAGTTCTTTGAATCGTCGTTTGCTCCGCACCTCATCCTTTTNGAGGCAATTTTGTGCATGCATGCAACATGTAATGAGAATGACTGGGTTTGTGGAGTTTCCAAATCATAGCTTTATGTTGTTCTGTATAAAAACATGATTTCCATCGTCTTGTTACTAAATGATGTGAAGCACCCATTTTACCACCTGCATTTACATCTTGGTCGATCTTGGCTAATGTTAATCTTGTACTGTTGTTACGGGTGAATTGAGGGGGTTTCAGAGTCTTCCTTGTTCTTTTTTGTCCTATAAGTACCTGTCGTTCATTGTCAGAGTTGCTTTAGCTACGGCCAAATTGATCCGGGGACCCTGGCTTACAACCAAGCCTGAAGCGAGGACCTGCATTGCGGGATCCATCAGCGCGAGAGCCTGCATTTGGATGGCGACCAACGGGATAGCCCTGGGGAGAGCCCTGGGGATAGCCGGTTCATGAGCCGGTTCCTGACTTCTTGCCTGTAAAAGAAGACCGCGGTCGATTGCATCCTGTGTAGTTGCCGTGCAACAAACGGCTCATGCGGCACAAACCAAAGAAAACTATTACGCTTTTGAATCAAGTGTAAATTTGTTTCAAAGTGTTCGCGATGATCAAGGGCTTTTCCACGGCTACTTGGCTTTTGTGCTCTTTAGTCAAGGGCTTGTGTCGACCCTTGATGCGGCAGGGTCGCGATTCGGACAAGCAGGATCCCGTTCAAAGGGCCTTGCCATCACTAAGATAAGCCGACAGGGCTCCGCGATTGGTGTGATCGGCCGTCGGGGCCCTTTTGTTGACGGTGGAGCAAAATGGGCTTCCTAAATGAGCTGCTGGTCGAACTCTGGCACTGAGGTCGAAGTGCCCTTTAGTTACTTAGACGAAATGTGTTCGAGTCCCATCCGATGTCTATGGACTGTTGGTTTGTGTGGCTTCCACCCGTCATGAGTGACGGCGCGGTGATTATCTATATACCCCGTGCTGGTGGTATGGAGCAGAGTTACTGGAGAGCATGACGACATGATCCATGATGTAGACGTAGGTGGCGCCAGGGCACAGACGAGTGGTGGCTCCGTGCACTAGCAGCTGCCAGACAGCTTCCACGACATCCCGTGTGCTTGCCGGGGTCCTTTCTGGATTTTCTAAAAATGCTAGAGTTTTCTTGGTGGATTAGCTCTCAAGCCTGATTCGCATGTTTTACATTGTCTGTCCACCGATCGATGCTAGACTTGTGCGTGTGACCAGTTGTAGTATCTGGCTCAAGATTCTGCATCTCTAGGCTCAGACGGTGGTTTTTTTGGATACATGTGCGTGGGTTTATGGCCAAAACAACGCATTTGGACCAGTTTTAGGACAAAGTGACACTACGCGTGCGTCATTTGCCATGAGCTGCGACAAGAATTTATGTTCTGTTCTTGTCCGTTGTCATCTCTCTCTACATGTGTTTTATTCATGGAAGCACATTTGACACTCTGTTTGTGTCGCCTAGCCAAACCCTTGCCATTGCGTTTCCGACTTGTGTTGACGCCGCGAGCCAACTAAGCGCAGATGCTCAGTCAGTGGCAAGCATACTAGGAAGCTTCCTGGTAATTACATCTTGGTATCAGAGCAAACGAGCCACAACTCATTGTGCTATGTAGTAAAGAATCAGCAGCAACAACACGAGTGAGTGGTAGTAGCGACAGCTATCTACAACACAACAGCAGATCCTGGAGGGACCCACTACGACTACGTTGTAGCAGAGCGGTGGAGGCAACATAGATAGTGGCGGCATCTGCAAGTAATAGCAGCCGTAGCAACATCAGCGAGTGGAAGCACCTACAGTGCGAGCGGCTATGGGCAACAGCCACGCCAAGTAGCAACAGCAACACCGGGTGGCTACACCAGCTGTGTCTGGCCACCGGCCTCCACACAAAAAAAGGAAGAAGTAGCTCGCACTAGTGATATGTGATGGCAGCTGCGAGCACTAGCAACGTGTAGTGGCCGCCGCAGCTTGTAGCAATGATGGCATCAGCAGCTGCTAGCAATAGCTAGCAGCCGCAAGTAGCAGTTAGCAGCAGTTGCAACAGCAACAGTAGGCGGTAGCTGTAGCAGGCGGCAACTGCAAACAGCAACAACAACACCAAGCAGCAGCAGCAACAACAGGCGGCTACGAGCAATAGCAGCAAGCGGCAGCAAGCAACAGCAAGCAACGAGCAGCAAGCAGCAACAACAGATGACAACGAGCAGCAGTAGTTGTAAGCGGTAGGGAGAAACAGCAGTAGCAACAAGCACCAGCAGAGCAACAGTAGCATGCGCAGTCGCAGTGCATAGCAGTGCTATAGCGCTTTTGCTTAGCACAGCAGTGCGGAGCTGCTGCAACAGGTGTGCAAGCAGTTGTGCAACTGCTGCATCAGGTACACGCGCAGGCGCAACAGGCACAGGAGCCGCGAGAGCAGCTACAGCTGCCCCTATCGTTGTTGCAGCAGCAAGAAGGTGCTAGGCAACTTCTTGCTATGACGGGCTTGTCTGGAAAAGGGGGGGGGTCCATCGAGGAGCTTGCCCATGGGCAAGCTTGCTGATCAATGAGCCCGTCGAGCGAGCTGGCTTGACGAGCTTGCTTGAGGCGAGGCTCGAGCCTACACACACACAAAAAAGGGAGGGGGAGAGGACAGTAGGGGGCTCCTCAAGTTGGGCTCCCCACAATAATCCCAAAAGGGCCACCCAAGGAGGTATCACCAAAAAAAAGAGAAAAAGAAAGGGGAGGAAGAAGAGGGAAAAAAAAGGGTGGCCGCAGGTCACAGATGTCAGTTGGTGACAGCGACCGATGTAGTGGAAGGAGCCGCAGTCCCAGCAGTACCACCCGTAGCGTTACGAACCACTGGAAATGTGGCAAGGACCAACGCCGTGGGCATTGACGATGACCGTAGACAGCAGTGACAATAGTAGTAGCACAGAAGACGACTTGAGGTCGTACATCATACTAGCTGCGCAATAGCAGCATACAGTCGCACAGCAGTACACCACTAGCATGGTGATGACCATCCTCGTGACGGTGTCACAGCATGTCTTAGAGACTGTGCTTCGATTGCACACCTCCCCCTGTGGCCTTGTGCAAGCGGGAGCAAGTGCCATGTGCACTTACCCACACCAAGCTCCGGAGATGAGCAGACAAGCGTGGCAGGGAGCACAAACGGCACCGCGGTTGGCACCGGCACTACATGCGTGGCAGATGCCGCTTCCAAAGTGGCAGTTGCAGCCGTGGCACACGCCTCAGGCATCTAACGGCCTTGCTTGTTACTACTGTGGAAATCGGCACCATAACTGACGCCAGTGTTGCCATCGCCCTGCCTGGTGGCGACCGCCATGGATACGGTCCCGCCCTTCTTCTTCACCACCCGACTCAAAGACGTCGGCCGACATTGTGGCACTCCTCCGTGGAGCGATGGCGATGTTTTATGTCGAGCTCCAAGGTCTCTTGACGTTACCACATGACGATGCCACGCCTCTTGACATTAGCTCCATATCTGATGCCCTCCGCTCTGTGTTGGAGGCAGTTGGAGTCATCCCGACATCTGACCCTTCAACTTCTGTGGTAGTCCCTTCAGCTTGCCGTCGCCGCGTTTGCACTCGGCATGCGAGGCAACAGAGGACACGTTTGGCAACATGTACCCAAAAGGCAGCATCAGTCCTAGTAGTGGCAGACATCACCAAGGAGATGACTCTATCGTTCCCAGTCATATGGTTGGTTCGGCATCTCTTCATAGCTTCTACCCGTGCATTGGTTGAGGGGGATGGAGTGTCCGCAGACAACCACCGGAGAATGCTGGAGGGATGCGACAGACGGTGCTTCATGATAGGGCACTCTCAGTGAAGACGAGACATCCGAAGACTGGTCCGACGTAGAGTCAGAGACGGACAAGTGGTCTGAAGCGGAGTTGGAGGCAATCGTAGAGATGGAGATGGAGATGGAGACTGCATTTGACGTAGCAGAGACCACAACCACAAAGGCAGGTGTGGCAACATCAGTGGATGGGGCTGTAGTAGCGAAGGTGATGACAACCGACACATGCGGAGCAGACGTCTAGGCAGTGGGCGTGTCGGCAGCCATCAATGTCATGACAGTAGCAGCAGTTGCAGTCGCTACTACTCACGCGACGCCGGTAGTGGATGCCCTTGTTAGTACATACACCATTATGGTCTTCGCTCCGTAGCAGCCATTACGGCCTCTGTAATGGCAGATGCTACCTCAGCCATAACATCAGCCATTGCGGTAGTTGTCAGTGGAGGCATACCCGTTGCAGAGGACGTAGCACGAGTAATAGCTGATGCACCTTAGTAGTTTCTGAGCGGGCCCCTTTGCTTGAGCATTTACACTTTGCGTCTTCGCGACCAGGAGGATGTAGTAGCAAGTGCGGACAGGCACCTATAGGACCTCACACTTGAGCTGCATGCAACAAGCATACGTCAGAGCATAGTAGATGCCACGATTTATCTGTTAGTTGCAGTAGCCGTCCAGGATGTGTACACGCGCCTCGAGGCTACAAAGTGGACGTTTCACGGTGCAGTGTGGAGGCGGTTGGACTTGCTCCGCCAATTGGAGGAGGCGACATCAGCGGATGCTTCATCAGCTGTGGCCCGTACAAGAGGACTTGTTACCGTGGTCGACATTGCTGAAAGCTGAGAGGCACATGTTTCTACAACATCTGATGAGCCTGTAGTAGTCACCCTTGTAGATGCACCTACCGTGGAGGATTCAGGGTAAGCTGCGGACCTCTGGCTCATGGTTGCCCTGACTGGCATCGCCGACACCATGGTGGTTCCAGTCGACGACACAACTGCACTCATCAGAGCTGCATTTTCCGTACCTGAGCGCCTGCACTCCGCGATCGACAAGCAGGAGGCCTTTGTGGCTTGAGCAGAGGCGCCAGTGCAGGGTCTCATGGCCGAGCTCTAGGAGGCCAACAGCCATTGTTACAATGCAGATGTTCCAGCACAGCGAGCTGTCGGGGAGTGCGTAGAGGATATGCACACATGTCGCGAGGTAGCTGATCGGTCTATACAGGGTGGATGTCGGCAACGGGCCGACATTCAGTAGCAAGTGGACGATTGGTTGTTCACCAGGGCTTCAAAGGAGTCTAAGGAAGAACGCTCTCCCGGTGATGGGGATGACGCCACAGAGGCAGATTTACCGACGGATGCCGATGTCTGGCCAGCAGTCGACCAAGTGATAGGTGTGTCAGCAGCAGTCGGTGCCTCCACAGCAGCACCTCCTATAGATGCAAACACTATAGATACCGACATGTTGTCTAGTGTCGATGCTCTGCTCGCAGGTGGAGACCAGGCAACAGATGATTCGACGGCTGATCTACGCTATGAGGCGGCGAGATTGCAGGAAGTCGTGGCTTGTGCCGACACGCATGCGATCGAGGTCCACCGTCAGGTTTGTTCCGCGACTGACCGCCTACATGCCTCAAATGCAGCTGCCCCGCCGACAGGTGCAGTAGAGCTCAACGCTGTAGAGTCAACGTGGCAATGTGTTGCTCAGCAGCTGACAGACATACAGAAGGTGATGCAGTTGGAGGAGGCCCTGAGGGCTGCACTAGTCACAGTAGTAGGTGATGATAGCACTGACTACCACAATAGCGACGACGACGACACCAACGACAATGACACCGACGATGGCGCTGTAGGGTGAGGCCATGTGCGAGCGCGTCCGACCATTATCATCGTCACCCTTACTATTATTTTGCAGGGGTGTGTGGTAATGGGGGAGCCGTGCTCCCTCCTGATCGATTGTGTTGGGCGCGGCCATCAGGTTTTCTTGTGCTGTCAGCCTCTGCAGCCGGAGGGGGGGGGTGTTGGTGTGTGGGCTTTGGCCTGACACCCTGATGAGGATAGCGTGGTTAGTTTGTGTATGGCACGATGCTAAGGTTGAGGTTACGTTGGTCGAGGCCCATGCACCTGGTGCCTTATACCGGTGTGACATGGAGACCGATTGCCTCAATGCACTATGTATGTTCCATGCATGCGAGTAGGTGTGGTCGAGACCCGAACCCCGGAGACATGTTCCAGGGTCATGAGGAGACCTTGTTGCTTTGTACCTCTTGTGTAATTTTGGCACGTGGGTGTGTGATTCATGTGTTGCACAGTCGAGACCCGGACATCTGGTGAGTTACACCAGTGTCACTAGGAAACCTT
>SZWC01022861.1:28287-41818 GCA_023375785.1 Penium margaritaceum
TTACGTTGGTCGAGGCCCATGCACCTGGTGCCTTATACCGGTGTGACATGGAGACCGATTGCCTCAATGCACTATGTATGTTCCATGCATGCGAGTAGGTGTGGTCGAGACCCGAACCCCGGAGACATGTTCCAGGGTCATGAGGAGACCTTGTTGCTTTGTACCTCTTGTGTAATTTTGGCACGTGGGTGTGTGATTCATGTGTTGCACAGTCGAGACCCGGACATCTGGTGAGTTACACCAGTGTCACTAGGAAACCTTGTATTGTGGTTGCTGTTTACGACAGACAGTGAGTGTAGGCCCTCACTCGTCATTGTGGTGACGGTTGTGTCAACCAGGGGGAGTGTTGGTTTGTGTGGCTTCCACCCGTCACGAACGACGACGCGATGATTATCCGTATACCCCGTGCTGGTGGTCTAGAGCAGAGAAATTGGTGAGGACGACAACATGATCAATGATGCGGATGCAACTGGTGCTAGGACACCGACAAGTGGTGGCTCCGTGCACTAGCATCTGCCACACAACTGCCACGACATCTTGGGTCCTTGCCGGGGTCAATTCTGGATTTTCTCAGACGCAAGAGTTTTCTCGGTGGACTAGCTCTCGAGCCCGATTTGCATGTTTTGCATTGTCTGTCCACTGATCGATGCCGGACTTGGGCGTGTGACCAATTGTAGCATCCGGCTTGATATTCTACATCTATAAGGTAAGATGGTGGTGCCTTTGGATATGTGTGCGCAAGTTTAAGGCCAAAACAATGGTTTTTGGCCAGTTTTAGGATGAACTGACACTACGGATGCGTCACTTGCCGTGAGCTACAACAAGCATTCATGTTGTGTTCTTGTCCGTTGTCATCTCTCTCTGCATGTGTTTTACTCATGGAAGCACATTTGACACTCTGTTTGTGTCACCTAGCCAAACCCTTGTCGTTTGGCGTCCGACCTGTGTTGACGCCACGAGCTGTCTCAACGCTGTTGGGTTTTGTTTCACATCTCTCACTTCTACTCTGTTGTGTCCTCCCAGCTTGTGTACATCAGCGTGCAGATGACTGACATTGAGACGCGACGCTGATGGAGTGTAATCCGGTGGAGCCGACGCACACCGAGGTCTACACACAGTTCATTGGAGATTTTGGTGTTTTTTTCGCGTCTCTCATTGTGCTATGTTGTGTCCGCTCGGCTTGAGTACATCAGCGTGCAGATGACTGACGGCAACACTTGACGCCGCTGGAGTGTCGTCCAGTGGAGTCGACACACGCTGAGGCCTACACGCAATTCGCTGGAGCCTCCTCCCTGCGTCAACGTGCTCAGCTCCATCGGTAGGCCTCCTTGGCAGTAGAGCCGCCGGCGGCCACTACAGAGGTTATCTGCGTGCATGCAGCGCTGAATCTGACTATGCTATTGCGTCTGCAGCATCATGCTCTGCCTAGGATCCATGTTTCATGTTGCGTGGTACTGTATGGCACTATGGACCACCGTAGACACTCCCTCGGTTCGGGCTGTCATAACTCTTTGCTACTATTTTTCTAGCTGTTTCTGACTGCACAACTGCGTGCGCATCGTTGGTGTTTTGGTATGGTCCAGGTTTCAGGCAAAACGGACGACGTCCAGGTTTTGGGCTGTCGGCCGTCTGGCAGGGCTCACCGAGAAAACCCTACTTGCGAGAAAATAGGTCTAGGACTATTTTCTGATTGGCTGGTTAGCTGGGTAACAAGGTCTATAGAGCTAGGGGGGGGGGCTAGAACTTGGAGGGGTCTCCCATTGTTGTTCATTCTTCACTCCTAACCAGTTACTTCCAATTTTCAGCTGCTTTTTGGCGCTAACACTGGCGCGCACTCTTTTGAGTAATAAACCCAGAGCATCATGACTTAGCCTCTAGAGCAGTGGACTAAGGGGACAGCAGACTAAGCAACGAGCGTGGAAGTCAGCACGCTGCATCAACAACGCAGTTGCCCCAACCTATTGCTTATCATTTATAGCTTGGTATCAGAGCCAGAGCATAGCAGCAGCAGCAGAAGACTGGCGTACAGGTGCCAGACAACGCCGACGGACCTCCATACACGCCGGTGCAGGGGAAATGCTGCCAGATTTTTCCCGGCAGCATTGACCAGCCTGGTGGCGTCATCAAAAATTTCCCTACGGCCACTGGGCAAGGGGAAATGCTGCCAAATGTTTTTCGGCAGCACTGACCCTCACGCGTGACACGAGGAGGTGGGCGGCCACCGACGTCAAGCATCGTGGCGACATTGCACGTCGACCAGGTGTGATCGTGATACAAGCAGCAACAGTGGCAGCAGCTTGCAGCAGCAGCGAGTAATGGCAACAACAGCCAGTAGCAGTAGCGCTCAGCAGTAGTAGCTCGCAGCAGTAGCAGCTTGCAACAGCTAGCAGCAATAGCAGCAGCCCGAAGCAGCCAGCAGTAGCAGCAGCCCGAAGCAGCCAGCAGTAGCAGCAGCCGGCAAGAGCAGCGGCAGCAATGTGCACCAACCAGCAGCAAGCAGTAGCAACAGCCGGCAACAGCAGCAAGAGCAGCAAGCAGCAGCACGTAGTAGCCTGCAGCAAGCACCAACAGCAGCTGCAGCAGCAGCCAGCTGCAGATCGCTACAGAAGCAGCTATAGCCCGCAACAGCAGTGGCAGCAGCTGCAGCTCCTCGCAGCTTGCTGCCCGCAAGGAGCTACGAGCTGCGAGTAGCGGGCTTGTTGCTTGCGGNAGCAGTAGCAACAGCCGGCAACAGCAGCAAGAGCAGCAAGCAGCAGCACGTAGTAGCCTGCAGCAAGCACCAACAGCAGCTGCAGCAGCAGCCAGCTGCAGATCGCTACAGAAGCAGCTATAGCCCGCAACAGCAGTGGCAGCAGCTGCAGCTCCTCGCAGCTTGCTGCCCGCAAGGAGCTACGAGCTGCGAGTAGCGGGCTTGTTGCTTGCGGCCCGCAGCAAGAAGCGAGCAGTGAGGAGCGAGCTCACTCCTCGCTGCTCACGGCTCGTACCGAGCTCGCTGTGCAACCAGAAAAAAAAATCAAGAAAAAAACCCCCAACCCCACAGGTGCCATTACACCTCTGCTGCTACCATCATGGCCGTTGCAACAGCCATGGCAGCCGTAGTAGCATGCAGCAGCCCAGCAGCAGTAGCAACAACGGCTGTTGCAGCTGCCATCGTAACAGTAGCAGCAACAGTAGCCGCAGCATTAGTAGCAACGTCAGCAGTAGCAGCAGCTGCAGCAGCAAACCGGCAACAATAGCAGCAACATCAGTAGTAGCTGTAGCAACTATAGTTGTACAACCTCCAGCTGACCCCCTGTGGCAGACTCAGCAGCGGCTTCAGCAATAGCCACTACTGACATCAGCAACCTTTCTACTGATGTCATTGCTGACGTCTTTACTGTCGTCATCAACACACACAAAACACAAGCAACCTTATATATACTCAACAACACTTGCTGAAATCAACCATCTCAGGCTGACAACACTATTGACGTCACCGCTGACATCAGTAGCACAAAAGAATGTAGAAAAAACACAAAGAAGGGTAAAACAATGGGGGCCAAACAAGATGGCCACTAGTCCTAGTAGGGAGGGGTCCATCTCTCGTGGAGGGACCCCTCGTCCCCCTTTCCTACAGTAGTTGCAGCAACTACAGCCACAGTAATAGCAGTAGCAACAACAGTAGCAACAGCAGGTGCAGCAGTAGCAGCAGTAGGAGCAGCACTAGCAACAGTAGGAGCAAGAGCAGCAGCAGTAGTAGCAGCAGAAGTAGTAGCAGTAGCTGCAAAAACACCCTGCAGACTCTGTCCTCGGTCACTCTGACCTGACAGATCCTCTCGCCGCTCTACGCCAGCAACTCGCAACGCTGACATAGCAGTTAACATCACTACAGCTGCCGCCATCCCCGCCACCACAACAATCGCAACAACAGCATCATCAGCCACCACCGCCGCAGTAGCATCAGCGGCTACAGCAGCATCAGCGACTGCAGCAGCAACATCAGCAGCCGCCACCGCTATAGTAGAAGCCGCCCCCGCAACAGCCGCACCAACATCAGCAAGCGTCGTTTGCTCCGCCAGGATAAAGAGCCTTGCGATTTCCTTTGCCACACAATACCTGGCACAACAACACGCCCTACGCCAACAACAGACGGTGACGTCAATCCTAGGCCCCACTTTGGGTGCCGGCCGCAGGCCAAAGGACTTCCAAACCCCACCGCCATGGCTTCAGGCTGGCGACCAGTTTTGGAGCTGGGAACTGAGCTTCTGAATCTGGGCACAGGGCGAGAGCCTATGGCCTTACAATGTCCTGTCCTTCGACTCCACCCAGGCCAACTAGGTCTACAACGCCAGTTGCGCCGTACGTGCTCTTTTCCCTGTCGCCCCTCCAGCCACACGGCTCGCCCTTGAGCCCTTCTTGGGCGACCTTTCCACCAAAGCCCTCCCTGACCCAGTAGCCGTCTGGTATGTACTCACGCCTTCATCGCCTATCCAGTGATGTTGAGACCAACCGCCTGCTCTGGGAGTTCAAATCCCTTCGCATGGGGGAGACCGAGACGGTCACCTCCTACTGGCATCGCGCAGAGGACCTACTCCGTCGCCTCGGAGACGCCGCGCCACCCCCCTTCTCTGCGCTCTTCACCATGAAGCGCGGTGCCACTAACTCCTTCTTTGACGTCTTCGTCCACTACTTCTACGACGTTTTCTCCGCGATGGCTGCTTAGAGTACTCTTATGCCCTAGGCGTACGAGCTTTTCCTCCGCATTGAGGAAGCTCGTCAGGAGTCGCACATCCATTGCACAGAGTCCCTCGCCTCCTCTGCCGTCGCCTCTCCTGTCGTCGCCTTAGTGACTGGCGCTGCCCTTGTCGCAGGAGCATCTTCGAACGCCCCGTCATTTGGCAAGAAGAAGAAGAAGGGCAAGAAGGGCAAAGATACTCAGCAATAGACGAGTGGATCAGGCAGCACCAACTTCATTTGTGAAAATCGTGGCCAGTCAAGGCACAGGTGGTACACGTGTCTGCTCTCAACTGACGAGGCTTGTGTCATCTCCACCATGCGTTGCTAGCGCGAGCGTCGCCTTGCCACCAGCGCCGTGACCGTCGCTGCTCTTGTCTCATTCGTGCCACACATGACGGCCTCACCTCAGCTTCCTCCACAGCTTTTCGCACTCGCTGCTCTGTCCCTGGCTCCTTCCTTCCCTTTCCCGGACTCCGGCACCATCACACCGCAGTTGGTCTACTCCGTCGGACCCTCCAGTTGCGAGCGCCAACTGGAGTAGTTCATCGCATTCCAGCTCAGCCTTCCTCGCCCTCCTTCCCAAGGAAGTGTGGGTTGCGTAGTCGCTAGTCCCTCCCAGACGTGCATGACAGAGTCGGTGCTGCGATCATGTCCTGTATCTTAGTCCATCGCGTCCTCTGTTGTGCCCTCTTCTCCCGCTCCTCTTCGCGACGATGCCACCTGGCTAGATAAATGGCACTCGCAGTTTGCACCTCACTCCACTTCGTCAGCGTCGCTCGCCCATTGTTATGTGACCTTCAATGACCTCGCCTCACCAAGCCAGGATCAGTCAAAGACCTGGATCGTCGACTCTTGGGCCACGCATCGCATGATGGCCTCGCGCGAGGCCTTCCGTGTTGGCCACGTCACCAATGTCACCGGGGCTTGGACAAGATCTGGCCAGGTATTACCCATTCGAGATGTCGGCGTCGTTCGTTTCCGTGGTCCAGCAGGTGACGTCTTCTTGACTGATGTTCTCTTCGTCCTTGGCCTTGAGCTCAGCCTCCTGTCTGTCACCTCCCTTGATTGCATGAGGATGGATTTTTTGCATTCACGTGAGGTGGGCACTGTGTCGTTGCATCTGTCTGGCCGTGTTGTTCTGCATGCCACCGCCCGCGGCAGCTTGTGGCATGTATTGCGCCTGTCCTCTCTCACCTCTGTCTCCTCTTCGTCGACTAACACTGGTCACGTGTTTGTCATCGGCACATTGTTGACGCAACACACGCGTCTCTTGCATCCCCACCTCTATCACGTCCACTCTGCTGCTGTTGACAGCATGCTGCGTACACAGCCAGCCACGGGTCTTGATTCAGCCTCTTTTCCTCTGCCGTATCCCACTGAGTGCATCGATTGCGCTCAAGGCAAGATGCACCGTTCCACCTACCCCCTCTTTGCCTCTCAAGCGTCTGCCTCGCTCGACCTCGTTCACTCTGATGTCATGGGTCCCCTCCCAATAGAGTCCGTCGGCGAGTACGGTCATTACGTTCTGACCCTTACGGACAATTACTCTTGCTATCACTGGGTCTTCTGCCTGCGGCAGAAAAGTGACGTCGCTCCGACCATTCGGGACTGGCTTGTCTGCGTTGAGCGCGAGTGTGGTCGCTCCCTCCGCCGCTTCCGCTCTGATCGTGGGGGTGAGTTTTTGGGGGAGACCACTCTTTTCCTTGCCTCCCGTGGTGTCCATCATGAGACATCGGCACCTTACACGCCAGCCCGAAACGTCGTCTCTGAGCGGTGGAACCGCACCATGGCAGACGCCATCAGCACCATGCGCGTTGAATCCGGCTTCTCTAACGGCTTCTACTTCGAGGCCATGACCTACATGACGTGGGTCTCGAACCGGATTCCCCATGGACCCATTCCTCTTCAGTCCACTCCGTACCAGCACTGGTGTGAAGAACGTGCCGACCTGCGTCTGGCTCGTGTCGGGGGCTGTGTCGCCATCGTGTGGTTGCCTGTCCCGCACCAGGGTGGAAAACTCGAGCCTTACGTTCGCTTGTGGCCCTTCCTCGGTGTCTCCCGTTAGTCGAAGGCCTGACATTTTTGGGATCCCACTCGATGCTGCATCGTCGAGTTTCGTGATGCCCTTTTCTTTGAGGACTTATTTCCTCGTGACCTCGTTCACTCCGGCACGTCGATGTTCCTCCTGTCGCGTGTGGGGGTGGTGGGTTTGTCCACCGTCCCACCGCATCCGGATGCTCCATCGTCTGCGTCTGCGGGCCCACCTTCGCCGGCTGCCCCATCCGTGCCCACCAGCCCCTCAAGGACGACTATCCCGTCCGTGTCCGCCAGCCCCTCAGGGCCGGTTGCCTCGTCCATGTCCGCCAGCCCCTCAGGGCCAGCTTCCCCGTCCGTGTCTGCCAGCCCCTCAGGGCCGGCTGCTCCGTCCTAGTCTGCTAGGCCTGTAGGGCCGGCCTCCCCGTCCGTGCCCGCCAACCTCTCCGGATCGACTGCCCCGTCTGTGTCCACCAACCCCTTAGGGCCGATTGCCCCGTCCGTGCCCGCCAGCCCCTTAGGGTCGGCTGCCCCGTCTGTGTCTGTCGGTCCCTCAGGGTCGGCTGCTCCACCCATATCGGCACCCTACACACGTTGTCTGGGCGGGAGCCTCAGACCCAAGCCGATAGCTGGCACTCTGGCCACCTCCGCACGTCCTCTCACCCCACGACCCTCTGTCATCCCACGAGGATCCTCACCTCATGTCAGATCCGGGGGAAACGCGGATCCACTCCCACGAAGACGTGGATCCACTCCCACGGTCGTGAGTGGGGACCCTGGCACCAAGGCACTTGGCTTGGCCACACTATCATTCATCGCTGACCTACATCTAAGGTCAGCTTTGGGCTAAGCCATGCTCCATCAGGAACACCGCTATGCCGTTGCGGCCGCACTCACGCGGATGCCACCAGGGACACGGGACGTGCATGCCCTCACTGTTCGTCCCACTGAGCGACCAGGGGACCCAACCACCCTGCGTGAGGCTCGGGCGTCTCTCGAGGCTGCTCACTGGGAAGCTGCATGTGCCGATGAGCTAGCTACCATTCGGCAACATCATGTCTATGAGCTCGTCGACCTTCCCCCAGGCCGTATGGCCATCAGCGCCAAGTGGGTTCGCCGACGGAGGTGGAAGCTAGACAGGTCTCTGGACAAGTACAAGGCCTGTCCCACGGCCAAGGGGTTTGCTCAGGTCCATGGGATCAACTATGACTAGATCTTCACCCTGGTCGGTCCCTTCTCCACCAGCCGGGCATTGTTTAGTCTGGTTGCCCAACATGGGTGGGAACTGCATCAGATTGATGTGAGGAACGCCTTCCTCCATGGTTCACTGGAGGGCGAGGAGCTCTACATGATGCAACCTCCAAGCTTTGACGACAGATCTGGCAAGGTCTGGAGGCTACGGTAGGCCCTCTATGGCTTGAAGCAGTCACCGCAGTGCAAGAACCAGGAGATCAGTCATACGCTTCTTAGCAGCGGCCTCCTTCGTAGCTCTGCCGATCCCACGCTATTCATTAGCCCGTGAGGTCAGACACTCGTTGTCGTCTTGGTTGACAACCTGCTCATTGAATCACCAAATGCAGCCGCCATTCAGCAGGTCAAGGACCTATTGTACGCTGCCTACCAGATGAAGGACCTTGGGCCAGCGCGAGTCTTTCTGGGCATGGAGCGTGAGCATGATCGCTCCGCGAGCATACTACATGTCCATCAGGCCGCCTACGTCCATACCCTGCCTGGACGCTTCGCTGAGGACCTGCCCCTTGTGCTCAGAGCATCCCCATCCATGTCACTCGACGGTCAGGCAATGCTCAAGAGCTCTGATCCAGCCGTGGTGGGGGAGCCGGTAGACGTGACCACGTACTTGCGCGTCATTGGGTCACTCATATTCCTGGCGACGATGACGCGTCCAGACATCGTGTTCGCCCTCAACCTCCTGGCGCAGTTCTCTCAGGAACCGCGTCACCTCCACTTCAAGGCCGCGATCCGAGTACTGCGCTATGTCATCTCGACTCCACGATGAAATCTCATGTTCCACCGACAGCCGTCTGTCATCGCGGTGGGCTACACCGACACTGACTGGGCCAGCAGTCCGGACGGTAAGAGCCGCACAGGCTGGATCTTTCTGATTGGCGGCACGGCAGTGTCATGGAGTAGTGGCAAGCAAGGATGAATTGCACGAAGCACTGATGAGGCTGAGTACGTCGCCCTTGGTCCAGGCGGATGTGAGAGCGTGTGTCTGCGTCGTCTATTGTCCAAGTTGCGTCAATCCTTCGCGTCCATCACGTTGCATTGTGAAAATGTGAGTTCCATGGCCATTGCCGACAATGACGACGTGCATCACACATGCACAAAGCACATCAATGTTGAGTATCATTATGTGCATTCGTTGTTGCATGACGGCAGCATCGGCATTGTGTGGGTTGAGGCAGCACGGCAGTTGGCTGACTTCTTGACCAAGGCACTGAAGCGCGACTCATTCAAGAAGGCTNCAATCCTTCGCGTCCATCACGTTGCATTGTGAAAATGTGAGTTCCATGGCCATTGCCGACAATGACGACGTGCATCACACATGCACAAAGCACATCAATGTTGAGTATCATTATGTGCATTCGTTGTTGCATGACGGCAGCATCGGCATTGTGTGGGTTGAGGCAGCACGGCAGTTGGCTGACTTCTTGACCAAGGCACTGAAGCGCGACTCATTCAAGAAGGCTTTGAGCTCAGTCAGTGTGCGTCTGTGAGTTGCACTCTTTGTCCTCGCCTGCATCTCCATGTGCCATGGGGGAGTTTGTCTGTTGCCTGTGACGTTGCCCGCCTATGTGCACTGCACGTGTGAGTCATGGGGGGGTGTTGGATTTTTCCGCGTCTCTCATTGTGCTTTGATGTATCCTCTTGGCTTGTGTACATCGGCGTGCAGATGACTGACGGCGAGACTTGACGCCGCTGGAGTGTCTTCCGGTGGAGCCGACGCAGGCTAAGGCCTATACGTAGTTCGCTGGAGCCTCCTCCCTACGTCAACGTGCTCAACTCCGTCGGAAGTCCTCCTTGGCGGTCGAGCCGTCGGCGGTCACTGCCATTGCAGAGGTTGTCTGCGTGCATGCAGCAATGGATCTGGCTGTACTATTGCGTGTGCGGCATCATCCTCTGCCTATGGTCCATGTTTCATGTTGCGTGGCACTATATGGCACTATGGACCACCGTAGGCACTCCCTGGGTTCGGGCACTCATAACTCTTTGCTACTATTTTTCTAGCTGTTTTTGACCGTACGACTACGTTCCTAGCATTGTTGTTTTGGTATGGTCCAGTTTTCAGGCAAAACGGACGACGCCCAGGTTTTGGGCTGTCTGGCAGGCTCACTGAGAAAACCCTGCTTGCCAAAAAATAAGTCTAGGACTGTTTTTTATTGGCTGGTTAGCTGAGTAACAAGCTTTACAGAGCTGGGTGGGGAGCTAGAACTTGGAGGGGTCTCCCATTGTTGTTCATTCTTCACTCTTAACCAGTTACTTCCAGTTTTCATCTGCTTTCTGGCGCTAACACTGGCGCGTGCACTTTTGAGTAACAAACCAAGAGCATCCAGACTTAGCCTCTAGAGCAGCGGACTAAGGGGGCAGCAGACTAAGCAACAAGCTTGGAAGCCAGCACGTTGCATCAACAACGCTACTGCCGCAACCTATTGCTTATCATTTTCAGCTTGGTATCAGAGCCAGAGCATAGCAGCAACAGCAGAAGACTGGCCTACACGTGCCAGACACTGCCGACGGACCTCCATACGCGCCAGTGCATGGAAAATGCTGCGGGATTTTTCCGGCAGCATTGACCAGCCTGGTGGCGGCATCAAAACTTTCCCCACGGCCACTAGGCCAGGGGAAATGCTTCTAAATGTTTTCGACAGCACTGACCCCCACGCGTGCCGCGAGGAGGTGGGCGGACAGCGACGTCAGGCATCGCGACGGCATCGCACATCGACCAGGTGTGATTGTGCTGCAAGCAGCAACAGCGACAGCAGCTTGCAGCAGCAACGAGCAATGGCAGCAGCAGCCAGCAACAGCAGTGCTCAGCAGTAGCAGCTGGCAGCAGTAGTAGCTTGAGACAGATAGCAGCAGCAGCAGCCCAAAGCAGCCAGCAGTAGCAACAGGCGACAAGAGTAGCAGCAATAGTGTGCAGCAACTTGCAGCGAGCAGCAACAGCAGCCGGGAACAGTATCTGGAGCAGCGAACAGCAGCCAGTAGCAGCCTTCAGCAAGCACCACAACAGCTGCAGCAGCAGCCAGCTGCAGCCCGCAACAGCAGTGGCTACAACTGCAGCTGCTCGTAGCCTGCTGCCCGCAAGGAGCTACGAGTTGCGAGTAGCGGGCTTGTTGCTCGCAGCCCGCAGCAAGCAGCGGGCAACGAGGAGCGAGCTCGCTACTCGCTGCTCACGGCTCGCAGCAAGCTCGCTGTGCAACCAGAAAAAAAAATGCAAGAGAAAAATCCCCCACCCCACAGGTGCCATTGCAGCTACTGCTGCTACCATCACGCCCGCTACAGCAGCCACGGCAGCCGCACCAGCACGCAGCAGCCCAGCAACAGCAGCAGTAGCAGCTATTGCAGCCGCCATCGCAACAGCAGCAACAGCAGCAACCGCAGCAACAGTAGCAACGTCAGTAGTAGTTGCAGCTACAGCAAAAAACTGACAACAGCAGCAACAACAGTAGCAGCAGCTGCAACAACTGTAGCTGCAGCAACTCCAACAAACCCCCTGTGGCGGACTCAACAGCGGTTTCAGTAAGAGCCATTGCTGACATCAGCAACCTTTCTGCTGATGTCAGCAACCTTTCTGCTGACGTCATTGCTGACATCACTACAGTCATCATCAACACACAAAAGAAACCAGCAACCCTATATGTACTCCATAGCACTTGTTGAAGTCAACCATCTCAGGCTGACAGCAGTGCTGACGTCACTGCTGACATCACTAGCACAAAAGAAAGAAATAAAAAAAAACAAAGAAGGGTAAAACAAAGGGGGCCAAACAAGATGGCCACTAGCCCTAGTGGGGAGGGGTCCACCTCTGGTGGAGGGACCCCTCGTCCCGCTTTCTTGCAGCAACTGCAGCAACAGTAGCAGCAGCAGCAGCAATAGGAGCAACACCAGGAGCAGCAGCAACAGCACGACCGCCGAGGAGGTCTGCCGGCAGGCACTGTCGCTGCATATGCTACGTGCGCACGTCGAGCGTCGTGTTTGACTGCACTCTTGCATTCGTAGTGCCATGTCATGCCCTGGGTCCAAGTTTCATGATTTTCTCGCACTGTTGCAACTGGGGGTTAGCGTAGACGGTGCCTGGGTTTAGGCAGCCATAACTCCTCATTGCTAGTTTTCTAGCTGATTCTGACCGTACGACTGCGTTTGCACAGTGCGTATTATGGTATGGTTCAGTTTTAAGGGAAAACAGACGACGCCCGGGTTTTGGCAGTTAGTCGTCTGGCAGGGCTCTCCGAGAAAACCTGCTAGCCTGAAAATAGAGCTATGTTATGATTGGTTGGTGAACTGAGTAACAAGCTCTACAGAGCTGGGGGAGGCTAGTTCTTGGAGGAGTCTCCCATTGTGTCTCATTCTTGGCTCCTAATCAGTTACTTCCAGTTTTCTGCTGCTTTCTGGCTCTAACACTGGCACGCGCGGTTCTGAGTAACAAACCCAGAGCACCCAGACTTCGACTCTAGAGTAGTAGACTGAGGGGGCAGCAGACTAAGCAATGAGCATGGAAGCCCGAATGGTGCATCAACAACGTTGCTGCTGAAACCCGCTATGTAGTATTTCCAGCTAGCGCTGACGCCCAGTCAGTGGCAAGCATGCTAGGAAGCTTCCTGGTAATTAAATTTTGGACAACTTGCAAATGCCGAGTCTTGTGTGATGCTAGATGGCTTCATGAATTGCAAGCTATGTTGAAGGTCGTGTTTGATGACTCTATCCAACGCCGCGTTGAACTAAGCAATATTCGCGATCAATCTTGTTTTGCAATCGAAGGTCACTCTTTATCCACGTCAAGGAAAATCGAGGGAGATCTCCATGTGTAGAGAGTTTTTTTGCTTGATCGGGTCATCACATAGTGACTTGACGTGCGAAGAGAGCGGTATCTAATTACGCCCTCAAACTTCTTTCATTTCCGCATCCACCAATGGGGATGCGCCATTGCACCATCTCTTTTAGGTTCTCTTTTTTTTAAATTGTATTATTTGTAAATTGAACTACTTGTGAGAACCTAGTCCATTGGAGGGGTGAGTCTCGCATTTTTAGTCGAGCTCCCGAAGCTAGACGAGGTGGTGCAACCAGAAGAGATAAATAGATACAAAAATTGGATGTCGAACGGATTACAACAGGGTATACTTACTAACCCAAAAACATCGACAGTGTTGTGAAAGAGTTCTGTTGACCCTTCTGGAAAGCGGGCAAAGCTTCTGGAATGAAAGTTGGAAAGGCGGGGCAGTTGACCAAATTCCTCATGGCTCAGCGCGGTGCTGCGAGAATGTTTCAACAGAAATGTCCACCTGTTGACTCCCGTACGATCACTCACTGGCTGTGTTGGCCCCACATGACACAGTTGGGTATGCAACCGTCCATTGGCGCAGTGTCCACGTTCACTGCTCCTTCTGTCCGCATTTCACGGCAGACGCTGTGCGGGACTCGTTTAACTCCGCCTTCAAGGAGACAAAACACACCTGGACTTGCCGTGGAAACCCCGCGCGGTTGAGGTCTTCCCCCAACGAGCCAATCATGGCAGTCCTTACTGCTGCCGCCGCTGCTCCCG
>SZWC01022862.1:1937-12640 GCA_023375785.1 Penium margaritaceum
GCGCGCGTGTGTGTGTGTGTGTGTGTGTGTGTGTGTGTTTCTATCCTTGAAAATGTTACTTGCGTGTCTTACACCCATTAACAACACTAATTTTAACGCAACTGACTAATGCTCACAAGTGGTCGCCATGAATTCACCGTCACAGGTGAGAAAAGATGTGGAAGTTGCCTACCTTTTCTGTTGTTGAATAGGCAATACTGTTCAGTCAGCTAACCCGCCAACATGCAAGGCCGGTGCAAGAAAAACAAGGGTTTGGCTAGGGGAGACGCGCATAGTCCCATAAGCCTCAAAGAATTGATGTGAAGAGAGAAATGGTAAGTGACAAGCACACACCACAAAAAGCGGCCACTACACACTGCAGACAACATAGGTAGCAGGGTTTTCTTGCTCTAATGCAGGCCCAATACCACTAGTTTTGTCTTAACTCAATTCACATTCATCCAACAAAAGTAGAATACTAGATACGGCATGGAAACCACGTTCCACACCACTCGCACCACATGAAGGACTCTCTCGTGAGATCAATGTGAGAAAGCTCTAAGGAGGTTGACAACAAAGGCAATGTTGAATTGACTGGTTGTGGCCAAGTATTTGAAACAGCCAATGATGCACAAGTACATGGTCACGTCTAGTCTCCCCAAGTTTGGTTCGATCATCCACCTTCAGGGCATCCTGCCCATCTGGTGTGATGGACTTTGAATGGAAATTGTACCAAGGATGTCAGCGAATTGCTTTTCACAACACGGGCGTCATGTTCCTGGTGCAACGAGATCGTTGACATCGATCACACACAATCTCCATCTCAAGGAATACAGCTGCAAGACAAAGGCCCCTCGTCTTGTAGGCAGCCTTGAGGAATCCTTCACAGGCTCCATTGAGGGACACGTAATCATAAGGTTGTCAACGTAGACAAGGATGGCGACCAAGTATTTAGCTGCCCATCAGAGAAAGAGCTTTCCGCGATGAGCAGCTAAGCACTTGATGTCCATCCTTGTCTACAAACGGTGTCACTGTGTACGTAGCCAACTCAAATTTTTAATTCTAATGATCTCCTCGTTTGAGCACCTGGGTAATAGCTTTAGGCCGTACAAGGCCTTGCCCAAGTGCCAAACCTTTTCAACAACCTTGGAGCCAAGTGACTGGAAAACGACACCAAATAGACAAGGGCTATAGTCATGCAACCAACGAGTAAAAAGGTATCGATGAAACTGTCACACTCAACATGTGAAAATCCCTTAGCTTTCAAACAAGCCTTGTAGTGGTGTAGTGTGTCGTCAGGCTTCAACTTCTTGTAGAAGATCCACTGGGCGCGTCAGCCTTCAGTCTAGGACGAAGGTTGACAGCCTCGTAGACGCTGTCATCTCAAGTGTCTATGAGCTTATTCTCATGGACAATGCCTCACAGCGCTCCGTCCCATTCTAAGAGTGAATCCTTCAACGTGCCTAGATCAGGTGTTGTTGAGGTGGAGCTCCGGGTGTCAAAGCCACAAGGTGCCGGCACGTATCTGACCATGAGCACATCGGATGCAACATCGCAAGCGACCGAGAACTCACGAGAGGCCAACTCGTGGCCGACCAGTGCACCTCAGTGTAGCCTGCCTAGACACTAAGGCAAAGGACACTCGTGCAAGGCTTGCGACTCTCAGCACTACCAGCAGGGCATCTGGGTGCCAAGCCAGTCACTCACTCATCCCTAGAGGTTTGTGGTTAGAGACAGCCATCCAGCTCGCGAGAGAAGCTGGAGCCCAAGGTGCTCACCTTGATTTGAGGAGCAAGCGACGAGGGTACATCCATAGGAATTACACGCTCACAAACAGGCAAGGAGGGTGCAGGTAAAGGAGGCGCATGGACGGGAAAAGCTACAGGTAAGGGAGGGGGGGACAGGAGAGACTGATACAGGGCCGGGCATACAAGAGGAGACTGATGTAGGCACATGACCAGGTATGCCAGTGGAAACAGAGACAGGTACAGGAGCAAGTATGGTTGTGGATACCAACACAAGCAGAGGACCAAGTGTGCTTGTGGGGACTGACACAGGTACTAGACCAGATGTGCCCGCTAGGAAGAACACAGGCACAAAACCAGGTGCACAACTGGGATCTAACAAAATTTTAGGATCAGGTGAGCCGATGGGGATAAACGAGGCCACTGGAACAAGTACCATAATGGTCGAGTTATCATCAGTCGGAGACCGGGCCACAGGTGGGGGGGTATGTACAGATCCATCCACGGGCTTTGATTCCCCCATCTTTCGGGAAGCCACACAAGTAAGCATGTGGCTGGCGGCCAGCAAGAGAATGGTGGAGGGTCTCAAAATGTGACGGTCTAAAAGAAAAGGGTGTCTTGAGACTAAAAAATACTGTGGCGAGCGGAATCTTTAAGCTGCCAGGCTATTGACCACGGGAAGATTTCAAAAACCGCACACATGCGACCCAAAGATGAGACTTGGACCCATGCTATTCCTTGGCCTACCAGCCGCAAGCCAGAGAGCCCTAGACTCAAGCAAGATAGAGGCCAATGTGATGGTCAAACCATAACTCATGTGGTTTGACATTGTCCGGCAGAGGACCGCGCAGGAGGTGCTTCCAAAACCAAATCATGTAGGACAGTACCTAAAATGCAAAAGACTCAAGGATACCTCACGAAGACCGCATGGCGTAAAATGTATCTTTCATGGTGTGATTCCATTACTCAGAGACACACTTCTACTGTGTTTTAGAAGGGATGGAGAGCTGGCGAAAGACATAGTGCTCATCAAAGGATGCTCATCCTTTCTACAGACTCACCACCATGATCTAATTGGAACGTGGAGTGTGTCAAGAGATTTACGCTCAACCATGACAAGCCATAGGAACACTGCCAGGGTGGCATTGTTTTTCTGGTGGAGTCTGTAGACCCACCGCATCCGGGTGAAGTTGTTTGTCAGAGTACGGACACATTGACCCTGATCATAGAGTGATGTGACTGGGCGAGGCTGAGAAGGCCCGATTGGATCAGCTCCAACGGGTAGAGTACCCGAGAATTAGAACCAGGGAAACTGTATAAATGAATCTTACCTGGATGTAGAAAAGGGAGTTGTTCTTGAGAGGCTTAAAGGAATCCACGTGAAGAAGATGGGCTGGCTGTGTCCATATGACTTGGACACACTGTCCAAGCTCACATAGCAAAGTTGACGATGCAACAAACGATGGTATTCAGATAAACAATGAAAAATACACGCTCAGATGGGAATGATGGAGAGGATATGGAGGAAGCACAATGAACTACACACTACAAGTTATCATGGATTGAGGCATGGAGCATGACAGCACAAGTGCTGCAAGAAGACATTGTAATAGAGCCACTAGAGTGCTCAAAAGATAGATCCATCGTGGTACGCGCATGAATTGAGAGCAGGTTGAGGTTAATATCAGGGCCAACTGAGGAAAAATCCATGGGACCAGAAAGACCATCAAACCTCACAACCCTAACACCCAAGACAAACAAGGACTGACCAGAACCAGTGTGAATGGAACAAACGGACCCAATGGAACCGGGGAAAAAAAGAAGTTGTAGCCACCACATGTCATGTGATGGGTGGCACCATAGATGATACATGTGTTACTTTCCCTCATCGCCTGTCGTTGTCACATATCAATTCGAATACAAAACAGTCCGCCTCTGATAGACACACAGTAAAGTTCGCACGGTAATGATGGACCACACGAATCTGTGACTTGTCAAGCATAGTTGTACTGTTAGATCCACCCTCTTTACGTTCTAACAAAGCTCCTCCACGAGCATCATCACAGGCACCAAACACGACAGGACAAGCGGACTGTGGACCACTTGGCTATGAAAACACTTTCGCACCTCCCTAAATACCAAGAATTGATAAAGCTCCACGATAGTGCACTCTCGAGGGTCCTAGTCACTGTCGCTCTTCGGAAGAGCTGGTGCCTTTGATGCTATCATGGCCGCTACTCTCTTACATGGAGGCGGATCATGTCCACTCTGCCTGTGTTGCCTAGATTCCACGCATGATCTTGCTCCGTTTGAGGGTTTGTTAACATTCTGTATAACTATGGGTTCATAAATGTAGAGTAATCAAGGAATACAACACAGGCACACCCTTTCTCAGGTGAGGTTGGGGAAGGAAGGGCAGACGCGAGAGAGAAGGAGATAAGGGTGATAGTTTGAGGAGGGAAAGAAGAAGGGTGGATAAGCAAGGGAGGTGGGGAAGAAGGGAGCATTCACCAAACAGCTTCTAGCAAATGTTGAGAATAAAGATTAGGATGGCAGTCCCAATATGACCATGTGCATAAAACACACTAATCATCTGGACTGTTTCACGACCAATAGTGTACATAAATACTTGAAAAAAGAAACACAGATTCATTACTTATGAGATATCATCATGAAAAATGAGAGAGTAAAAGAAACAGTTGAACTGGAAAAAATAGTTGAGCAGTATCATTTAAAATTCACCTCCGTCGCGTATGTTTCATGCATAAGTGGAACACTAATTGTCATATCGTTTAGAATGCATGGATAAGCCTTATCAAACCATTCGCAATGATAACATATTACTCTCTCCTTCAAACCATGCAAAGATGGGGACAAGTGTAATGTTTTGATGGGAGGAATGACTTAAAGTAGGACTTAGCTACATAGTGAAATGGTTCTTAAATCACTTTATATCACTTTGATGTGTCAAAAATTTGTTAAAAAAATGAGGATAAAGGGGACATTGAGTGATTAGATCTCAATAAGAATAATGAAAAAGGTCTGTGTTTTTATAGGTTTTTTGAAGACCATACAATACTTATTATATGATCTAAAACTAAAATCATGGATGTATTAAATTAATTTAAAATAAATAAATAACATTTGTTTGTTTAATGATACTAGTGAGTAATAAATGGAACACGAAAATAAGTCATGTTTAGTTTGAAAAGAAAAACTTTGACACCCCTTTTGATCTTTTCCTGGTCCTTCATCTTGTATGCTATCCAAAGGAACAACCAAAAGAATAATTGGAGAGAATAGTAATTGGTATCAAGGAAAAGGCTTTTTCTAGAATTATATGGTTTTACAAGGCATCCATATGTTGGAATGTGATGAAAGTTGTCCAAAGATAAAGGTAACTTTGTTATGGACATCATATTCCTTGAAGTTTTACCGTACATTTAGGGAAATGTCATATGTTTTTTATGTCTTTTTGTTGCATAATGTTTACCAGAATTTCCATTGCACGGATTTCCCTATTCTTACTTGCTTTTGAGAATTTTCATAAATTTAACAACTAATTATTCAATTTGATATTAATAAAAATCTTTATTTATGTCTCTTTTTGAAGGATAGCTTTATGCAGTAATCGATTGTTACTTCATGGTAGCATCTGTTTATTTTCTATGCATGAGATTTTGTGCACGTGTTTTCTTTTTTTTCAACCATTTGCATACATTCAAAAGAAAAAAATAAATATAAATGTATGTTATTTCATGATAGGTTATTTGTAGCGGGAGGGCCGGTTCGGCCCTCCCTCCTCGTTGAAGCGAGGGGTGGTTGCGTACCACCCCTCGCGTCAACGAGGGCTGGCCGTTGGCCAGCTCGCTGCCGGCCGGCTGGACGGCCGGCGGCCGGCCAAGCGACCGACCGGCCACCGGCCGGCCAGCCGCCAGCCGCCGATCGCGGCCTTAGCCCGATCGGCGGCTGAGGGTCCACGAGGGCCTCGAGGGTGAGGCCTCGTGGCCTCGTGCCCTCGCCCCCCCTTGCCCTCCTTGCAAACGAGCAAGAGAGGACGAGGGATAGGGGGAGCAAGGGTGAGGTTGAAATAACTAGCGCGAAATCGCCAGCGTGCCTCGCACACGACGATTTCGCGCCAGGACGACAAAACGTATATCGAAGTTCGTTTACGACGAACTTCGACATAAAACAAACAGAATAACTCGTGCGAACACACGAGTTCGAGGTCAAAACCTCCGGTTTGGGTCCCAAAACCAGGGGTTTGGTTAAAAACGGAAATGGACCTCCGGAGACTCGAAATATTCGAGTCTCCCTGCGCTGGGTCGTTGATGACGATTGCCCCTCAGTCTTGCGAAGGGGGTAAACCCCTGACGCGGACTGAGAACGCCATTCTGCGAACTCCGACGACGACTTCAAAGCAGGAGCTAGAGACTCAGCCCATTACAGTGGTTCTCAGAGCTAGACGACCCTCGCGACCAAGGGTTCGACGGAAACGGCGGCTACAACATAGATAAAACGGCGCCGGCAGCTGCAAGCAGTAGTGAAAACGCCAGAACGGACTACGGCATCTTCACTTCACGGATTGAAGCGCCGTAAAGTGCATTAGAGAGCTTGAAAAAAGCTCTGCTTCATGGAGACTCTTCCTTCCAGCCTCTCCTCACTTCCAGAGGGCTAGGAAGATTTTTGTGGTGCGAGGTGGGGAGTCTCCACCCTCAAAAACTACAAAATCTTCTCTATCTTCAAGGTTCCTTCAAAACCGCTTCATCAAAAATTGGGACCGTGCCCCTCCCCAAGCTAAGGGACTCTCACGACCTGAGAGCACCCTAAAAAGAAGGAGCGTGATACCTTTGGGACTTTTGGCGGCTCCCCCAACGTCGCCGGCTCAAGGAGGACGCCGCCAAGGGGCGCAAGGCGCGCAAAGAAGACTCAAGAGGAGGCCAAGGAAGACAAGAAGACGTGAAGAAGACAAGAAGTTAGAAGAATGATTGAAAACGTTGCTAGGAATTGTGTAATTCCTCTTCCATTCTTTGTCCTAGCTTTGTGAGCGGTACTTTTACTTCTTGTCAATTCCTTGTATTGTAATTTTCTGTTTTCCTAGGTACTAGTCCTTGCCAATTTCTGTGAGTCACGGCTTAGGAAGACTAGTTCCAAAATCTGCGCGCTTGTGCCGACGTGGTGGCCTAGGAAAGTAGAAATTAAATTTATAATTGCCTCACCGATCGTGAGAGCGTGACTTTCGGAGGCGATTCCTCCTCAAAGTTGTGGGGTGATCCTCACAACAGTCTTCACGTGCTAGTTGCACGAGCGACAAGAGGGCAAGTGCCGGACCGTCTAGGACCAACAAGAGCAAGGTGGTGACGGCCTCACCACGAGCTCTCGGCGGACTCCAAGTTTTGGGAGCCGCCGCCGCGAGCACGGTTGCCAACCTTAAGGCAACCGTACCGCCAAGGGCAACCCTACCGCCGAAGGCAACTGACGCCAACCTCGGCGATACCGAGCAGCATGCGGAGGCCAAAAGGGTGCTTGACGAGTACATCAACGTGCACGTGGGCGACCCCCATGCGACGGACGATGCCATGGAGGAGGATCTCCTGGGGGGATACCCCAGCAAAGAGCACGACGTCGACGATGGCGAAGGCGACGAGGATCGCGACCATCGCCATCGTCGCGCGACAAACTCGAGCCGATTGCTCAAGAAGGGCAAGACGCCCGTCCCATCGCCTGAAGCTGCCGACGGCAGAGAGACTGCCGAGAGCAGCAAGGGCGTTGAAAGCAGCCACACGGGAAGTTCCCGCGAGAACGAGCCGGACGACGTCGCCGCGAAGGCAATTCGCGATGACCGTTGTAGGCTTGTGGAGTTTGCTGCCGAGGCCGCAGGCCGACTCAAGATCACCACCGATGGTGGAGATACGGCACCACTTGGAGGAATGGGGGCGGACCCCCCTTCCTACGATGCGGCCGCAATGGGGCAAGGCAGCGCCCACTCGAGCGGCGTCGCCAACGACAGTCTCCTCCAAAAGGTGGGACTCCTTGTAGGCGTGTACGCGAACCCTACCCTCTTGTAGTGGGTAAGGGTGCACGGACAACGCGAGGCCTTGGAGGCTATCGCCGATGCTCTGGCGACATCAGAGCTCAAGTTTGCATTCGCAAACCTGCTAGCCCACGTCGGGCAGAGCATCACGGACCTTGACCGTGATCGTCAGCTGCAGCGCTTGGCCGCCCATGAGGCAAGCCGCCGATGCAACGACCTCGACAAGGCTTTCAGAGCGTGACCCAGGTGCGGATGCAGCAGCAAGCGCAGCGTACCACGGCTACAGATGCCATTGCCAGTGGTATCGACGACTTGCCTACCTCGACGACTTCGAGGTAGGTCATGAACACGTCCTTCCTCCACAGTGTGGAGATCTTCCGAAAGGGCGTGAAGCTGACCGACTGGCTGAACCGCATGGAGCACGTCCTACGTGTCCACAAGGCACCACTCGGCCACTGGAGCGACCTTGCCACGACGCGGCTTGAAGACAAACTCTTCAAGTATGTGGTCAAGGAGTGGACTGCGCAGCAGCCACACCTTGAGTGGCAGCCCATGCAGTGGGAGACCTTCTGCGCGATCATGCGCAAGAAGTGCACCCAATGTGAGGAGGCGCAGTGCGCCTTCCACAAGATCAGGGACTTCAGGCAGCTAGGCAGCTCGCTTAAATCCTACTTGAGCGAGTTCGCCGCACTCGTGGAAGAAGCCGAAAGCTTCACCGAGGGCGATGGAACTCAGACGTTCAAGTACCCGGAGTGCATGCTGCTGGAGTACTTGCGTGATGGTCTCACCAGCAAGAAGCTCAAGGACAAGACCACCACGACAGCCACTGGCCAAGCTTGGACAAGCTGGAGGGCGTTGCACGACTACATGAGCAAAGTGTATTCGGCGAACCCGAAACACTACTCTGATGCACGGCCGAACGCGGGTGCACATCAGGGGCACGACATGCGCGTGGACGCTGCAGGGGCTGGTGGGTCAGCCGGACAGCGAGGCGGGGCCAAGGGTAAGCAGCCTACAAACCCTCCAGCCAAGAAGGCTAGTGGACACAAGGGTCCCAACAACAAGCGCAGCCACGAGAATGACAAGCTCCAGGCGGCGCGTGAGCGACGCAACGCAACCTTCCGCGAAGGGCTCTGCCACAACTGCATGCGGCCGGGCCACTTTAGGTCTCAGTGCCCTCAGGCTGTTGGGGGTGGACAAGAGGTCGCGGCGTTAGCTGCAGCAGTAGCACCTCGTGGAGATGGTGCAGCAGGAGGCCGCGGACAGGGCCGTGGACAAGGTCGCGGTCGCGGCAATGGGCCCGGCCGTGGTAACGGACAGGGCCGTGGGGCGGATTTTCCCCACCCCTGAGTGACGTCAGTGGGGACCACTTAGGGGTAAAACTGAATCACGCATATGAGTTCATGTTTTCAGACGAGGATGTTAAACAATTTGAGTTTTTGACAAGTTCAAATTTCTCTGTTGTTTTCTCCCCTCTCATTGAACCTCATTCTGCACTTGCTCATCGACATTGCCCACTAAATCTTGCATCACTAGACGAGATGCATGACCAAACCTGCTTAGTGGTGGTGACACCAACCACTGTGCAAGAGTTGTGTAACACAGTGATTGAAGCAAACGCCCTCAAAGCAATAAGTTCAATCACGTTCGCAGTACCTTTAGTCGACGATTTTGACCCAGTCAAATTCAAAGACAGGAAGGTGCTAGCCGAATTCACACGTGCCCACAAGATGTGGACTCGAGTGTGTGAATCATGGGAGTTGCGACGCTCGTCGTACAGATTCCGTGTTTATCACAAACTCAGCTTACCGTCGTCGAGTCTGTTCACTCAGAAGAGTGGAGGCAACATGACAATGCAGTTCAAAGGACACCTAGCTGGTGCTCCCGTGAACGTACTGGCTGACACTTGAGGGGACGACTCTTTTGTTAGCCTTGGCTTTACCCCTCAGGTTGGCCTGAAGTATGAGCCATCGAATGGCACAGTTGTTGTCGGTGACAACCGTACGGTACCCATGATCGGTACTTGTAAAGCAAAACTTTGTACTCAAGGGTACACACAGAGTGTCACTTTGAAGGTACTCAACCTTCTTGACCCGTTTGACGTGGTGCTAGGCGATCCCTGGCTCCGTGACAACAAGGCTCTAATGTGCTTTGAATCAAAGCGTTTGATCCTCCGAAAAGGACAACGTTGCTTTACATTCATTTTGAGTACGGAATTATCACCGCCCCGACTCAAAGTCCATGCCAGCTTGTCTACAATGCATGTCAAGAGACGTATTCGACAAGGTTATCGATTCTTCTTGGCTCAGCTGCAGAAAGTGGAGGACGAAGTGACGGAAGACACGCCACAAGAGATCAGATCTCTATTGGCGGAGTTCTCGGATGTGCTCCAAGACTCACCGGCTGGGATTCCACCAGAAAGACACATGGGCCACACGATTCCGCTACAACCGGAGGCGACTCCTCCGTTTAGACCCATGTCTCGCCTTAGTCCACCAGAAAGGCGAGAGGCCGAACGCCAAATCAAAGAGCACCTTGCAAAAGGGTGGATCGAGCCCGGTAGCTCGCCGTACGGTGCGCCGATCCTTTTTGTGAACAAAAAGGACGGTGGTTTACGCATGTGCATGGATTACCGGGCGTTGAACAAGCTGACGGTGAAAAATTGACTCCCCTTACCGCGGATTGAGGACCTTTTTGACCAACTCCAAGGCGCAAAAGTATTTTCGTCCTTGGATTTGTCTCAAGGGTACCATCAAATCCGCATCACGGAAGATGATGTGCCCAAAACCGTGTTTCAAACGCAAATGGGACACTATCACTTCCGAGTGTTATGCTTCGGGCTTACTAATGTCCCGGCAACCTTCCAAGGAGAAATGAACCGAACGTTCGCCAAGCAACTCGGACAGTTTGTCTTGGTTTACCTGGATGACATCCTGGTTTTCTCC